>VUQH01088505.1:35391-54936 GCA_015106775.1 Etroplus canarensis | reverse complement strand
TCTACAATGTTGGACTTTGTACTACGTTTCTGCATTAGGGTGTTCTTTGCATTGTTTGCAACCATTGCACATGTTGCACACGCTGCACTTTATTTATTTATTTTGGATCTTCTAAACTTAAAATTTTAAAACTGTGAGAAAAAAAACCCTAGTCCTAGCTCTGTTTTTCATATTGATACCTCCTGTCATATGTCTCTGTCATATGTCATATGTTTATATGTTTATATGTTGCACCAGGTCCTGGAGAAACGCTATTTCATTTCACTATGTTCTGTGTCAGCTATATGTGGTTGAAATGACAATAAAGATCTTGAATCTTGAAAAAAAAACAAACTCTCACATTACTTTTGCTATTGTTTTTTGTGAAACATATACACCTCTAAAACTAATCCACACATTAAATCATATGACCTAAACTCATATTAGATGTATTATTATTTTTATCACCAAGAGACCAGCCTTGTAATTTCTAATGACTTCAGATGACTTTTAAAAACATTTTTAGCAAAGGTTTTTTTCCAACTTGGATTTAAAAACTTTCATTTTCAGTTTTGAGAGTACCTTACGAAAGCTGACTTGGTAATATCTTGAATGATTCTAAATGAATTGAATTGAGGGTATGAATTAAAATTCTGTACTTTATGCAAATACAATGCCTTATAAAACCAATATTATTAACAGGGCACTCTGATTGTACACATAAAGATAATTAGAGTTGTATCAGTCAACATCATGTGTAATTTCTCTTGCTGCTATTTTTGAAGATATTCAAAGTCTGAATAAAACCAAAGTCATCAGGATCTGGTTGTTTTAGTTTGGGCTTGAAGGCTTTAATGTTTTTAATGAAAAGCCTTAGTTATAACCTGTGGGTAATAAAGCTGCATTGCTAATAATGTACAATCCAAAGTTTTAAGTTTAACTAGCATGCCTAAAAACAGAGATGGGAAGTAATAAAGTACAAATACTTAATTACAGTACTTTAGAGATTTCCAGTATCTGTACTTTACTAATTTTTTCCGCAAACTTTTTATTTTTACCCCTTACATTTTGACACAACAATTTCTACTTTCTACTCTTTGCATTCTCAAAACAGGATTGTTACTTTAGGTTTAATGCGCTTGAGGGGAGTTACTGACTACTGCGCATCTGCGATCAACCTATACGGAGGGGACAATAACACAAAAAAGACAGTCCTAGTGGTGTATCCATCCTTGGTGCTTATTGTGTCATAGAGATGAAAGAGGCAAAAAACATATAATTTTTCTCTTTAGGCATGGGGGCAAAGACACCCATCTACAATACAGGAAATAGAGCTTATTTTAAACTGCTGCGTTTTTCCTGTATTCTACATAATGATTGTTCAAACTAAGTACATTCATTAGAATAATGAATAGGAGTTGATATAAAGTTCTTATTCCCTTATGTTAACATTCTTTTTTATATCAATATGACATGAGGTTCAGTTAGATTTGCACAATAATAGCTAGTAGAAGTGTATTTCAAAAAGCTACTTTTTCACTTTTATGCTTTGAGCACATTTCAGAGCCTGTACTTTTTGATATTTATTTGAGTAAAGAAGTTGTATTGGTACTTCAGCTTCTACCAGAGTCTTTTATTTTAAAATATCAGTGTCTGTCAGGGTGCCAGATGTCCCTGCTTATGTGGGACAGCAACGCATTTGTATCCCTTGTCCCCATGTCCCACACACCTTGACAATGTCCCACATTTTAATTGGCTATACTGTAGTTTACAAAAGTGAAAATGTATCCTTTCTTTTATTGAATATTTTTGAATTAAAACTGTCATCATTCTTGCATTTCAGCATGTCGCGGGAAAAAAGTCACCACAAAGTCCCAAACTATGCAGATTTTATGCAATATTGTGATAAATACCCCAACTAAAAAGCAATGCTGCTATAATAAAGACAGGGAATCTGCTAATAACTAAGTGAAACCTGTTGAAAATGATTCCTGAAGAATTTTTTCCCCAGTTTTGCCAGTTATTCGTGAGTCTCACAAGAAACTCAAAAAGAAAAGTGCCAGCTGATGGATGCATTCCCACTTAGACCCAAGTTATTACTAAACAGACCATCTAGAAACTGAAACAACAGTTAACAGTTTTAAAGGTTACTGGGATAAAAGGGAGAACACATGAGAGTAAGAGAACTATCAGATAAAAACTGCACTTTAGCTTCCTTTTATCCCCCTTGTATTTACTTAGCAAGGGAGTAGGGAACTTTATATTCAAATAGAATATATTTCTCAACACACCCCACATTGTCCCACACAAAATTACTTCTTTCACATTTCATTTGTTGGGATCTGGTCACCCTAATGTTTGCACTAAGGAAAGTGTGTACTTTTTTCACCTGCACATACTACTAGGGTGTCCACATCTGAACAGAAAAATGTGGGACAAAGAGTAGGTTTTTATGGCACAATTACTAACATTACTAATTCTGAGTGGCATTTAACATATGGAGGACTTTTTATGTGACTGCAACCATCCAAATTCCCTCACTAAGTAAATATTACAAGTGTAAATGAAAGCTTATGGTTTCTCCTTTCATGTACCTTCTTTTTTTAATCCACTAACCACCAGAACTATTGTTCTTTCACTAGCTGTTTTGTCTAGCACTCATTGGCTTTCAGTGGGGAAGCATCCATCAGCATCTTTTGGAGCTACGGGCTTCTTGTGGCTCACAACTGGCACAAAAACATGGCAAAACCTCTCAAAGAATCACCTTCCACTGAGTTTCACCCTATTATTCAAACAGAATTTCCTTATATTTGTACAAGTTTTTCTCATATTCCATTAAAACTGCCAAAGTTTTTGACTTTATGGCAGTTTGTAAGTTTCTCTGATTGGCAGAGGACTAGACAGGCTAATTTTACCTTCCCTGCTTTCTTGACATGCATCAGGTTAAAGCCAGACTTTAGAAAAGGGTAGGTCCTGCAGAGACTGTTAACATGTGGGACACTGTCGCAAGATGTGGGACAGGGGGACAAGGGGTAAGAATACTGTTAAGTCCCACATATAAGAGGGACATCCGGTCACAGAATAAAAGTTAGGATATTATCCTCCTCTACATCAATTTGACAACAGTAAGTCCTTAAATGCTAGTTTGCGATAAATTACCAGAACACGTTGGAAGATTTACGTAAATGCTCATGGTGTATTTAGAAGAAGACTTCAAAAGAAGTCCCCTTGCAGCTTTCCGTAGGCGCTACTCACAAGCGCTTTGTTTACCTCCAGCACACACACGGTTAATCGGGATTGACAAGCTCAGGGTAGCTGCGCATGCGCAGGTGGCGCTGACAGAGGAAACAGCCGGGGAGTAGTCTAACAGTGTCCGATCAGAGGGGAAAGAGAGAGCGGGACCGAAGGAGAGAAGACCGAGAAGTCGGGTTCGATTGGGTTTTCGCCCTCTCAAGATAATTATGCGCTTGTCTCCGCCGTCGCTTCCTCTCAGGTGTCCGCTTCCCGGTCGCTGAATGGCGCTGGTTACCGTGCAGCGCTCACCGACCCCCAGCACCAGCTCCAGCCCCTGCGTTTCGGTAAGAGCCGCTTTTCCTGAACTCTCCTCTCCTGCCACCATCGCACCGACGCCGAATTCACATCTCGTAGCAGCCGAAAGCGACCTGAGGCTTCATTTCCGCTGTCTTTTTTGTCGGCTTCTCACTGTCACCAAGTGCCTTGCCTTTGTACTCCTGCGCATGCGTGAAATATAGCTGCCCATCATTTTTAGTTACAGTGTTAACAGCCTGCTGTGGCTGCTAAGTTAACCTGCTTGACTGCAGCCCGTAAACATAGCAGGGTTAATCTGACAGAAAAGGGCACCCCCCTTGTGTTTTAATGCACTCCGCTGCCGATGCATTTCCGGCGTTGCAAACTGGCATTTAGCTGCTTTATAACTATCCAAGCTGGGGAAACTGTCATCCACAGTGCGGTGTAAAACTGCAATGTTTGTAGTTGCAGAAATTCTAAAATAGTTCAAGCACTTTCGCGGCGCGCGTGATTATGCACTCTTACAACACTGATGTGTGGTCTCTTTCCTTGGTATGTAAACGAGGTTGTGGACGTGTCTGTCACGTACCCGAACAGTCTCTCGGTCAGCATGTTTTCTGCTTGTCTGCCTCTCTTTTCCTGCGTCTGTGTTTACAGAAGGCAGGAGTGCCTATGCAAAGCAGAGGAGCAGGTGGTTTTCCTGTTGCTGCTCCCTTTGCTTGTCTGGTTTCTGCAGAAACAGGGAACCCCACCAGACAGGCAGAAACACAGAGAGGAAGTAATCTACAAGCACACTTTCTGTTTACCATCCAAACCTTATCAGTCTCATACTTCTGTGTATTATGTTGACAGCATTTTCTTTATCAGAGAAGAGCAGTCACTGGGATCATGCAGACATATTGATATATATGCTTTGCTTTCCAATGTATGTTAAACTGTCATTTTGATATGCTGTATATTGTGATGCTAGCTGCTGTGCAAAGGTCCAGAGCCACCCCTCAATGCTTTATATTTTACTCCCAAGGAACCAGACTTTCTTATCATTTTTAAAGTAGTCTTGAGCAATAGTTCTTCAGGCTTTCTGAAGGTCTTTCAAAGTTTTTCTTTGGACATTGGCTGCTTTCTTTACTTCTAGTTGACCATTTTCAGATTTTATTTTTGTTAAGCCACCTAACACAGACCTATGAATCATCCATCCATCCATCCATCCCTCTGTCCATCCATCCATTTTCTTTCACTTTTCCAATTCTTGGATCATGGGGGTGCTGGAGCCTATTCTAGCTCTCATAGGGTGAAAGGCAGGTTACTACCTGGACAGGTCACCAGTCCATCACAGGGCCAACATAGAGAGACAGACAACCATTCATGTTCACATTCACACCCATGGTCAATTCAGAATTGCCAATTAATCTAACCCATTTGCATGTCTTTGGACTTGTTGTTTTTTTATGCTTGTTTATGAATTATTCAAGCATAAAAACGGCACCTAATGCAAAGGATGAACCGGTGTTGTGTCTACACATGACAACTTGGCAAAGAACCAATTTTAAATTGTAGCTTTAGGCACTCTTTTACCAGCAGGCTGACGCAGTTTGACAGGCATAAAATAGTATTCGTACCAACAAGGTGACTCCCAAAGAGCTATTAGCCAAAAACTTGGCATGTCTCAGCTTAGTGTGTAGTATGTCCCTAAAAAATTGAGAAAAATTGAAAAGTGGAGGACAAAAGAAGAAATGGCAAGCCTAAAAAATATATCTACTGCAGATGAACAGTGTCTGAAAGTCATGCCTTTAAGAAATAGGACAGCAAAGACCTGACACAGGACCCAAGAGATGCATCTGGCCCTTCGGTTGATCTGTATGCTGTTTGCCGAAGCTTCATCAGAAATGGTCTCAATAGAAGGGTGGCTGTGAAGAGGCCGTTCTTAAGGAAGAGAAATAGGGAGAAAAAGCTGAGGTATACCAAATTACATAAGAACTGGACTGAAAACCAGTGGCAACAGGTCTTATGGAGTGATGAATGGACCACAATATTATTGAATCAGTGTGGGATCTTCTTGACAGTGAACAAAAGTCAGCCAAATATACAAAAAAGCTTTGGAATGTCCTTCAAAAAGCCTGGAGAACTATTCCTGAAGTCTGCCAAAAAAATTATAAGAAAGCCTGCCTGAGAGTTCAGACTGTGTTGAAGAATAAAGGTGGTCATCTCAAATATTGACTTTCAAGCATGCTAGAATTGTACAAACTCTCTTTTTGCCTCATGTACTGTATTTCCATATGCTTGGACATGTCAGTGCATGCATCTCCCATTTTTCCCCAACAAAATATAAAGAAATGAGGGTTGGCTCAAGAGTTTTGCACAATACTGCAGTCTTTAACGATAAAATAAACCAACCATGCCAGATATGTCTAAGAAATAGCCATCACTGTATAAGTACATATAAGTGTTTAAGTATTGACTTACTGTGCAACCTTCCAGTAAAATCAAATTACCGGTTGCCCAAAACAGAGTGCAATAGGAAAAAAAAATTACCCTGTTTTCTTGCTACTTAGACCCAGTAGAAGATTAGATTAACTGTATGAGAATGTTTTTCTACCCCAAGCTGTGTCCAAAATCACAACTGCAGTCAAGCTATTTTTTACTAACAGCATCAGTCACAAACAATCTCTAGGCATTGTTGCCTCAAAAGGGACCTTGTGTCTTTCACCTGTGTATTATCCAAGCAAACAGGTTTTATGAGTTGGCATAATGTTAAATGACCTGCTATGTATACATATATTTTAGTTAAATTGTTCCAACTGTCATCCAGAATGAAGTGTAGATGAAAGAGTTTTAATGTTATATCATTAATGAACAAGTAGAAAGGAGTATGTATGCTATAGTGTCTCACTAGACAACTGTGAGTGGCAAACGTAAGCAAAAAGTATATGGATATGTATGATTTAGGACAGTGGTGAGGGTGATGCATGTGAAGTATTTCATAGTTGAAGTAAGCTTTTAAGTTGAAACTACACACACATATTGTGACAGTGAATTGCACAGACATGTCTGGCTTCCTGTGTTTTTTTTTGTCGTGTCACGTGCATGTTTTTGAAGTCTCTCATGAGATGCATACTAGCTGGTTTTCATATGATGAAGGTATTTGCAGGGAAAGTATACATACTGTACGACACGTTTACTTTAGGATAGAAGACTTTACTAGTTTTGTGTTGGTAATAATCTTGACTGTAACATTTTAGCACAGACTGGTCTCTGAAAATGCAGATCCCTGCCCAGACTGCATGTCCAGGCTTCACATTTCCATGAGCTTTGGAAAAAAAATCCAAAATTTTCATATTTTTGCAAAATAATAATAATATGTGTGTTTTTCAGTCTAAACAAATGGTGGATACAATGATAAGGGATGTGACTTAAGCTTTGACTAATCTGCTGTACTAAAGTTTACATTACAAATGCATTAATTCAGTTTTTATGTTTTATTTCAGTTTTAAGTAACATATATAATCAAGTGCTTTGCATTTTTTTTTTTAAATTTCTTATTAAACACCTTGTGAGCTTCTGTGCAACAGTAGCTATTTGAATGTTATTGTCTCCAAAAGACCTGCCAATTACTCAAATGTCCAGCAATAAATGCTAACCAGGTTCTAATGATAAACTTTGTCATGCAACAAAGGCATTTAATTTTCATTATTGTTTTTGTATGTCCATTGTTTCTTTTCTTTCTGAAACTACACCAATAAAGAATCTGAGTGGAGCAGAAGCTTTTAGTGACACACCTGATCCAGTGTCACAAACCTTGGATGTCTTTGTCATTGCACAGGATATGTTTAAAATATTTTGACCTTGGAAATCTGCTTTGTATACTGTGACTGCAAGAAGTCACGCACCACCCATTGCACTGAACTGGATCCACAAGAGTATCACAAGACCTGGCAGTTAATGATAACTACACCAAATTTACCAATTTCTTACTTCCTCCTTACATTACCACTGCAGATAAAATGCATGTTTATGCTGCTCAGAATGTGCATTGGCCTTATTAATAATTTTTGTGTTATCACAGATTAATATTGTGGTGATATTTTTTTTATATTCAGTATCACCAACCACCCTGAAGCAGCCCTGTTTGAGTTTATAACTTTTGCCTGTTTATTATGGCCTATCATAAACCTTTAATTCAATTCCTTCTTTTATGCAGCTTTTGATGTTGTTGTAATGTCATTAAAGTCTAGTTAAGTCCACAGACAGTGTAAGCAAGATGAGTAGCAGGCATTATAAGATAATTGCCAGGTGTTTTATATGCCATTAAGCCTGAGCTTCCTCATTTAGCAAGCCTTCATTTTCCACAATTTGCTGATGTTTCTCTTTGTCTCTCCCTGCTTGTTTTTGTGTGTGGCTGTGCTATTCCCTGACCAGCCACACCTTAAAAACAGACTGAGGTCATTTTCCTGGAGAGTGTGTAAATTGAGTTAAAGCTGAACTCTGCTCCCTCTCTCTCCTCTCTCTCATTGCTCTCAGTTCAGGCAGTACTGAATCCTAAGCTGGAAATTTGTGCTTTTAATGTGTGTGTGAATATGTAAATGTGCAAGCAACTCTTTGTTATCCAAAGTAGGACAGTGGGGCTTCCCTTTCCACTCTTGTTTACTTTTTGTTTGCATTAATTGGCAGCTCATTTGATTTTTGCTAAATTTGTATATGATTAAGATCTCTCATTTAAATGTGGGCTTTTCCATAATATTTTAAATTGTATGTTTTTATGGGTTCTTTGCACAGAGTCATAAAGTGAATTAAATACTTTTAAGGTCAAAATTAAGCTTTTATGCAAAATAACACCAAGTTGCCTGTCTCTTTATTACTTATACTTTCTTGCATTTCACTGTATACAATAAAGACTATTTTCTGATATGGAAAAAATATCAGTTTTTGATTCGTCCGTTATCCTTTAAAATAATATATAATGTAAATAGAGCTCTAAAATAATTATCAAAACAAATTCAAATAGAAGTTTTTCAGTAAAATATCTTATTTCTAAACAATTGTAACATATCAGCAACCAAAAGTTGTCTCTGTCTGCAGTCTTATGTTGACTTTGCAACATTGTGCTTAGCTTGCTTTATTCTCAAACATATTTTTCTCATTTAATTTCCCCAGGAGTCAGGTAGCGGGGAGGATGACCGACGCTCTCAGCCACGGAGGTAAGATACTGACAAATACTGAGATAAACTCAATTTTCCCCCATATGTTACCTCAACATTTACAAAAAATGCAGTCCAAATTTGAGATCATAACTCAATTATGTTGTGCACACAATACTGGACCGTAACTATAATGCCAGCCCAAGCTGTTAGAGAAACCCCAAAATCAAATGAGAACACAGGGCATGTTGGGTTGCCAACCATGACCTCTCTCCTGACCTGACTTGATCTGAGCTACACAAATGGGAAAAATTGGATTTACCCAAAGACCTAATTAATGATTAATCATTAAATGTGTCTGATGCTGTAGGACTCCCTTTCTTTACTGCCGTGACTTGAAAAGGGCTTCTGTGCGATTGTGGCATCACAATCCACTGGTGTCCCCTATGGCTTCAGAGTTGGAAATCTGGTTCATCCTGTTTCACTCAACTATACCTGCAACTGGTTTTAGTCCCCTGATAATTGACTACTTCGTACCACTGCCTGCTGTATTTGTTTGTTCTGCTATTGAACAGTCTTAGTTCTCCTTTGTTATGTTTTGCCCTTTAATAACAAATGAAATCCTGAAATCATGCAGGTAAAGTACACATACTGTGACTGATAATAAACGATGGTTTGCTGAAAGCCCATTAGAGGGCAGTAATGTGAGTAACTTCTGGCTATGTGGGTCAGGGGAGCTGCACTGTTGATCCATCAGCAGATTGCTAACCACTCCCAAAGTCTCTGTGTCTGTTTGGTCACTGGAGCTCTTCACCATCCAACTGAGGCTTTCTGTATTTGTGCAGCTGGGAATGAAATCTATGCTCACATACTGGGCTGTGTGTGTACACAAGAGACAGGTACACGATCAAATGTCACTCTGAGTTATTTTTTAAATGAATATTATTTTCAATACTGACCGTTGACCTTTATTCACTCTCTCAGACTTTACACAATTGGATAAATGTGACATTTTGAGTTAAAGTCAGGAATCCTCTTTATGTTGCTTGTACTGCCATTCTTTGCATCTTTCACTGGAGCACAGTTTAATAAAGATGAATTTGACTGAGGAACTGTGCTTCATCTTAAATTCAACATATCTTCAAACCTCTGAATTTTTCTTGTCAGTGTGGAGCAGTATATTTTGTACTTCAGGAGGGCCTCTAGTTCTGTTCTGCCGGTTGTTAAAACAGACTTTTTGTTCAGCAGTTCAGCACTTTACGTTCATTGAATTTAAAGCTGATATCAGTGAGATTTTAGTGAGTAAAATAAAACATTCATAAGCAATAGTGACATGACATTATCAGGGACATGATTTTGTCAGAGTTGTTTGTAGTTAAAAAAAAACACAAAACAGTTTTCATACAGGTGCAAAATATGCAACAATAAGACATACACTGTATGGATAAGGGTATTGTGCCACCTACACCTCCCATCCCATTCCAAATTTTGGGAAGGATTTCTACAAGATTTTGGAATGTATCTGTGTGATTTTTTGCCCATTCATTCAGAAGTTCATGTAGTGGTTAAAACATTCGTCTTACAAGTGAAAGGTCCCTGGTTCGATCCAGGTAGTGACACAAGCCCCTCTCACCATGAAGGTTTGCATCAGGAAGGGCATCTGGTGTAAAACCTCTGTCAAATTACCAGCGTGGAGTAATCTGTTGTGACGACCCCTTGGAGAGAATACAAGAGAGCAGCCAAAGATACATTCAGAAGAGCATTTATGGGGTCAGACACTGAGGGTCTGGCTCGCAATCTCTAAACTAGTTGATCACAATGGTGTTGGATGGGGTTGAGGTTGGGGCTCTGTGTGGACCAGTCAAGTTCTTCCACACCAAACTCATCCATCCATGCCTTTATGGACCTTGCTTTTTACACTAGTGCACAGTCATGTTGGAATAGAAAAGGGCCTTCCTCAAACTGTTCCCACAAAGTTGGAAGCATAGAATTGTCAAAAACGTCTTGGTAAGCTGATGCATTAAGATCTGGTAAATCAACCCCTTAGCATTGTCCCTCCTTCACCAAATTCTACTATTTGCATAGTGGAGTCAGACAGGTAAAATTCTTCAGGCATTTGCCAAACCCAGAGTCATCCATCAGACTGCCAGATAAATAAGTTGGGATTTGTTTCTCAACAGAACACATTTCCACTGATAGTCCAGAGTGCAGTGGCAGCATGCTTAACTCCAGTCCATCCAATGCTTGTCGTTGGCTTGGTGATGTAAGGTTTGCATGACACTTCTCATGGAACTCATGCCAGTGAACCTCCCAGCATGCAGTTTTTGTGCTGATGTTAATGTCAGTGGAGGTTTAAAACTCTGCAGTTTTTGAGTCATCAGAATACTGGCAGCTTTTAAACCGTATGCACCTCAGCACTGAGCGATCCTGCTCTGTAACTTCACATGGTCTTCCAGTTTGTGGCCAAGTCACTATGGTTCCTAAATGCTTATACTTTGCAATAAATCCACTTACAGTTGATTATACAATATCTAGCAACAGTGGCATCCTATTACAGTACCATACTCAAATTTATTGAGCTCTTTAGAACAACGCATTCTGTTAAAAATATTTCTAAAGGCAGACTACATGGCTAGGTGATTGGTTTTTATACACCTGTGGTAATGTGACTGAATGAAGCACCTGAACTGAAGGATAAAGAGCTGTGGATCAGTACTTTTGTCCATGTCATGTATCTGTGAGAGACACTGACCACTGACTGTAATTTCAATGCCTTGCCTAACAACCACATTGCATTGTTGTCTTTCCTTTGTAAAATGAGTCTGCATTCATCAATATACTTATCACTTTCGTGTTTTGTTTTTGGTTTTTTGGGTTTTTTTAAAGAGGGATTTGCCTGAAAGTGCGTATAGCCCACATTTACATACACTGTGAATAAATGAATACGTTATTCACAACAAAAATATCAGTGGCACTTTTGTATCTTGTTTCATAAAACTGTCACATAATTCTTGTTAACAATTTGAATCTAACCAAATAACTTCCAGAATCCCTGATTTCATATATTGGACAAAGAAAAAGACCCTTAATCAACTGTATAAATACACGGTATCTGATACACTTCAAAAAGGTCATGAGAAAAGTCATGATGAATGGGAATAAATGAGCTTGTTCCAATTATTGCTGTTAATTTAGGCAAAGATCATTGTAATAAAGACTGAGTTCTGTCAGTCCTGTCTGTCTGTGTGTCTTAGTAAAGCTTTATGTTTTGCTTTTAAACAGTACAGAAATAAGAACGTCTTTTGCTTCTCAAGTAAAACTGAGCATCTATATTGCGACACATTTCTGAGTGAAACAGACTGTCAGGAAAGGGTTTGGTTACAAGGTTGGTTGATAGCAAAAAATTCATTATTGAATGCATCCTGCTACAGAGCTTTGGAGAGATAGAAAGATACGGACAGCTGTCCACACCCACATTGTCAAATCAGGAGGTAGAGGATAAGGGTTAAATGAATACCTTTACATTCTTCAGAAATGTAAGCAATTTGGGAAATATAAATGTTTTTACAGCTGAAATCGAAACACATGCTGCTCACTAGTTAACTATAGGTCAAGTATGGTTTCATGTACTGGCTGTGGTTCATTGGTCACCTTCCATTACATTTGTGTAAATCTATGTAACTGTCAATGAGTTCAACTGAAGTATATTTTCATAGTTTAGAGGAGGATAAGATAGGTTGATGTTAAAAATAATAATAAAAAAGACACGTAGAATATAGCAAGAGATAAATAAACTCTTGATATTGGTTTGTATTTTTGGTTTCACTGGTTCTTTAACTTCAAGCTGCAGTATGTATATTAAGTTCTCAGTGGCCTCAAGTGGTAGGTAAAGAGGCAAAAACCAGTGAATAAAGGTGATCCTGGAAACCAAATTAATATTGCGCAAGTCTGGAGGGCAGTTTGTTCATTTTTCTACCTCACTACTGACGTCTGTGCTGGCTGTGATATTCAAGTCAGCAGCTGCAGCAGAGCTCATCTCTGACACAGGTAGGGGCATCCATTCAGACTAGAATAAGACTTTAGTGAGGCTGTGTGTCTGCCTGCGTAAGCAAGCCCCACTGCAGTGCTGCTGATTAAAGTCAGTGACATCAGCAGGATAGTGACATCAGCTAAAAGCAGCAACATCACTGGCAGACCATACAGAAGGGAAATTAGAGAAGGCGAAAGGGGTTATTTATTTTGACTCTACAATTACAGAGAATTTCTGATCTCTTATAATCTCCACAATTCTTTAGTCAGATGGAGGGAAAAGCGGAAGCAAGGATTATTTGTCTGAGTTGGACTCATTTTCATTCATCCTATATTTGTGTGCCTCTAAGACTCTCCAGGACATTTTGTATTCATTCTGTTGTAATTAAAATATACTGTATTATGTCTATTATCTGGCAGATTTATTAGATTGTAAATAATCTGATACAATTCCTGTTGGTGTGTAAACACATATAAGATTGAGTTGCTCATAACATAGATGTTTATCTGTAGTATGTGTCTGCTTCAAATAAATACTGAAGAGTGCTGGGTATGCTAATATATACACTGTGTGAAGTTGTGATCACTAAGATCACTGTGTGTGTTGCGTATGTGGAAACGTAAGAGCAGCTGAGGAGTGTCTGGTGTTTGTCTACATTTAAAAGCCACATCCTGGCATTCGCTGCTTGCTGTTGGACGGTGTAAATTTCAGTAGTCAAAGCGGAGAATAGCCAGGTGGAAC
Source organism: Etroplus canarensis (assembly GCA_015106775.1). Classification (NCBI taxonomy): domain Eukaryota; kingdom Metazoa; phylum Chordata; class Actinopteri; order Cichliformes; family Cichlidae; genus Etroplus; species Etroplus canarensis. Next base: position 41,523 of record VUQH01088505.1, on the reverse strand, counting down.
TTGAGAGCTGGGTTCAATATCTCACACATAAACATGTGGGTTGTTGAGTCTGAGGATCCCAAACACAGGAGTGAATTGCCCATTACTGTTCCTAGCTATACCTTCAATGCCCTTAACAAAAGATGCCACAGACAGTTTGTTAATCACTAACATCAGTTAAAGAAAAAAGGAGGGGGATGGAAATGATTTTGCTGGGGTCAATGTGAGAAGTCAGAAGTAGAAAACAACCTCACGACAAGAGAAGCAGCATGTCTTGGGAGAGTTGTACAGGTGGCTGTCAGATGAAGCTGTTATCAGTTAGTGAGGAAGGCCTCCTTTATGAATATATATTATTACAACTTTTGTCTGCTTCTGCTTAGGAATTAATACTAATACTTATGATCATTTGATCCCTTTTTTGTTAATTTCTGCTCAGTTTTCTGCGTGAATGGATAAAAACAAAACTTACACATGTGATATCTACTTTCATTATCTCTGGGTCTGAACACACGAAAGACAAAAGGCTCGCATGTGTGAAAGCTCCACTGCAGTGAATTTTATGTCATTGTGAAACTTTCAGCTTCTTACTTCCAGCAGTGATTAAAAAGAAGTGATAAACTTAGATTCATATTATATCAAGATTTTCCTAACAATGCAAAGGGCCTTAAGACGACGACTGTTGTAAACTGGTGCAGTATAACTTGAACTTCACTGAAATTAATTGAATATGATTAATTGATGTTTCCACTTTGATAATATTGTTATACTATTTAGTATTTGTGCTTTGATACTTTGAACTACATATGACTCTGCTGATTGATTTTTCCATTCTTAAAGATCTTTTAAGGAGGTAAAAAGTTGGAACTTCACGAAACCAGTGAAATCACACCACTTGGGACAGAGACAGGATATGTAATCACACATGCAGCTTATGCACATTAAGGCAGCATTACAACAGCCACAGATAGATCTAAGAGAAAAACACCACACTGCAGTTGTTTACTCTGTTGTTTATAACTGGCAGTCAGGTGGTGGCCATGTAGTTTCCCTTTGTTTGTAATTGAAACCACAAGGGATCAATAAGCAGCTCAACCAAGTTTAAGGTCAAGTTTCTCCTTAGTTCACAGGCTTCTTGATGTCTCCTTTCTGATTCTTTTTTTTTTTTTTTAGTCTGTTGTCAGGTTGTTGTTGTGCTGTTGCTGGATACACATTAGGTATTAAGTGTTGCTGATGACTGTGGTGAGAGTTTTTCTTTAAACACCTGGTGTGTGTTGGTTACAAAACTGTGTCACCTTTCTTCTTTCAGCAGACTTGAGACAGCACAAATGTAACTGGTGTTTGTCCCTCTGGACATGGTAACTAGGGATGCACTTTTTGTGAAATTCTCTTTTCCGTGGCACAATGGCTAGCACTGCCGCCACTTAGCAAGGAGGTTTGAATCTGCTGCTTGGCAGGGGCCTTTCTGTTTAGAGTTTGTATGTTCTCCCTATCCTGTGTCTGTGTGGCTTCTCTCTGGGTACTGCAGAGTCCAAAGGCAGACATGTTGGGTTAACTGGTGATTCTAAATGGACCTTAGGCCTTGCAACAGACTGGCCTGTCCAGTGTCTATCCTGCCTCTCACCTTTTGACAGATAGGAGGAAGATAGATGGGTGGATAAAATAATAATTATGCCGAAGTAGGAAAAAAAATTTGCAAATACGCTGGTGTACGTTGATTAAGTTATTGGTAAGTTTTGTTTGAGTTAAGAGCATGCTGAAGTATGCCAGTATACGTTGTAGCACGGCAAGGTCGCTTGAAAATTTTGAATGTGCACAAAATTTCCAACGTTTGCCAGCGTATGGCTCATACGATCGGCACATGTGGGCCATATGTTGCAGGTACTTCATGAATACAGTGACTCGCATTACTCATATGTCGAAATACGTGGAGATAATGCCTGGCGTACCCAACACTTATTAATAACCTATGAGTAACGTGTTTTTAACCTATGTGTAACATATATCAAACTTACCTCCAACGCATACTGACGTTTGTAGACATGTTCCAGTTGTACTGATTGTGTTTCTAACATACAGCTACCTAATGGCGTATGTGCTGCGTTTAAGGGAAGTGGTATAAATGGGCTTCGAGTTGTGAATGTCAGCAATACGCTAGCATTTGTTGGTATCTCTATATGTTAGCAGTGCATTATGTATACATCCATTTAACATTATTGTTCTTCATATGCCAGCATTTTAGAGGAATTTGGATGTGTCGGCATGCACTTGGTAAATCGTCATGGTGTGACAGGGCCCTACCATCTGTAAATTTCATACTATTGGCCAGTAGCCACAGAGACTGTCATCTGGTTGATATATTGACGTATCCCTAGTAGTAATTAATGGATAATCAGGAAAAGTTGATTTCATTCTCATGCTTTTGTTATCATAAGATAAGAGAAAATATTACTGACATAAACTGTACTTACATGTGAACAGAAAACCATTTTCTGGCCGATGTGGTTGAGAAAATTGTGGTGTTGTGTAGGTGCTGATCAGTAGCAGAAAGTGAAATGATGATTATTATATTTTTAGCTGATTTGGGAATTGCTTAGACAACTTTTAAAAAAAAAAAATCAGGCTGTCAGCCTGGAAAGCTGTGATTACAAGGAAGTTGATAAGAGTTTTATTATGATTTTAAGTGTTAAAGATAGGATAGAAATGGGGAACTAAAAAAGCATCTCCAAAACTGTGACAGCCCTTAGTAGTAACATTCAGTGAAATAAAAGCTTTACTTTTTATTTTGAATAGTCTTCATGTAGCATCTAAATGTCACTGTTGTTCCTTATGATTTACAAGCATCTTCATATCTTGACAAAAAAGTGAACCATGCAAAAAGCATAAAACACCGGTAATATGTATGATAAAGAATTGTTCTAAAGTTTATCCATAGTCAAGTAAATATGATTACATGAACTGAATGTCCTGGAAGTAATAATGGGTCATCCAGTAATGTTTTGCAGAAATGGGTCGTGTTGTGCAAGTTAGTCATTTGCATCGCCGATACACATGCGCAGCAGGAATTTATTTATTCCGATCTTTGCCTTGTCATTTTGAAATACATCTGCAAGTAACCTGAGTGCATGTGGCATTATTTAAAGCGGCCACTTCCTTCTTTGTGTTATTTGGAAAACTGATCTGCAAGGCCAGTATAACATCTTGAGTGTGGAGCTTGACTCACCGAGAGAGGTGTCAGAGAGGAGGATGCCGTCCGAGTTCAGGACAGTATTGGACAATTCTTCACACCCTCTCCATGACGTGCTGGACAAGCACAGGAGCACATTCAGCAGCAGACTTATTCAACCACGATGCGCCACAGAACGCCACAGAAAACCATTCCTACCCATGGCCGTCAAACTCTTTAATTCCTCTGTGACTCCATTACAGTTTCATAGTGTATATATATCTTCATATTGTAGATATTAACAGCGTTTAACTTTTATTGCAATTTATACAGTCAGGTTTATTTATTTTAGTCATAATTTTCTTTCATATCTACTGCCTTTTAAATTTCTATTTATTTATATCTAACTGAGCCTATGTAACAATACAAATTCCTCCCTGGGATTAATAAAGTTTTCAGATTCTGTTTCTGATTTTCTGAGAGGTGCACTGGGAGCAGTGCAAGAAATTCCAGTGATGTCTAGAGGCTGTTGTAAACTGTTTTAAAATAATACTGATCTGACTGCCAGAGTGAGATCTTCTCTTCTTAATAATCCCTCATAGTCTCCCTCATAGTCTCCCTCAGAGTGCCGTTTTCACGGATTGGACCACGCGTGTCTCCTCCCCCTCAGCGGCAGGATTTACCGCAGCCTGCTGCAGACACATCAAACAGCAGACCGTGGATCAGATGTTATTAGGGCACCTGCTCTGCGATCGTGTGTCAGCGTTTGTCGTTTTATAATATCAGATCGTTAAATATCGCGGTTTACATCGTGTTGACGGACATTTTCCAAGTCTGCGATAAAAAGCAACGTTTGACCCTGCATACCCTGCTGCGTTTTCACAACTCCTGGAGCAGCGCGCAGTGACCTCCTCCACCTCCTCCTCCTCCTCACCACATCTGTGCGCTCTCCCCGCGCCACCGGAGCGGCGATGCCTCCCGGTGTTGTGACCGCCCCGCGGAGCTCGTCGGCCGGCTGCTTCTGCGCCTGCTGCGGGGCGAAGATCAGACCTTATTTCACTGAGAACTCCGTGATCTCGCAGGTGGAAATTTATCAGCTGTAAGTTTCCTGGCTGCACCGAGCTCCATGTCTTTGCATCTGATAATAATAATTTATGATTTTTATTACTTGCAGTAACATGTCGAGGCAAACGTCTTCTTGCAACCTCATTAGTAAGATCCCTAATGCAGGCTGCTAAAATCAGATTGAGCCACTCCATATTCTCATCTGCTCCAAACTTAAGTGCATGTGCTATATGTGCCGTGCTCCTATATGACAAGGACATGTGGCTTTCTCATGATGACTCTATAGGAAGGATATGACAGCACGGCAGCAGGAACAGGTTTCCTTCCCTTTTGCTCCTTTTGAAATATCTGCCAGATGCTTCACTCATCTACTCAGGCACTCCTCTCCACCCACCTTTAGCTGTTCCTTCAATACATCCTGAGGGGGCACAGCAGAGCAAGGCACACTATGTACCTTCAGCAGAATCATGCCAAGTGATTATTTTGTCAGCAGAATGTCTTTATGGGGCAAATGATGCTAACAGCAGTGGCATTCATTTGGCGATTTATGTCTTTAATCAGCCATGTCAAGATATAATTTGTCTGCTTCTACCCATTATTAGCACTTGTATAAGACATCTGTCTGGTGTTTGTTGGTTTGAATCTGTGTTCATGCTCAGCCTCTTTTACATTGTATTGTGCCTAAGATATTCTTGGCTGGCATGCAATACAGTGCATCCACCGAAAGACTTTTGCCAAGTGCTTCTAGTCTAATCCTTGATATTGTAGATCCTTTGTTTGGCCTGCGGGATGTGTAATGGCTTTTTTATCTTAAAAGTGAAGAATTTAACTAGAACTACAATTGTGCCTGCTAAACTCTTTATCCAATTTCTGATTAGATTGTACAAATTGTACATTGTGTCAGTCAGTGTGGATTTCACAGTTTTCTAACTTAGTAACATGCTTAAACAGCCTCCTTAATTGTCACTTAAGTATTTATTGCTGTCCATTGCAGGTTTATCCTCCTTTGCTTTTTTTCTCTCCAGCATGACAACAGGATGACTTCCTGTCTTTGATGGTCTTTCCTTAGTCCAAGCCTATATTTATCATTGCTGGCCAGATGGAGTGACAAATTAGTCAGTGATCACTGGTGTTAGTGGTGACTTTGCTTTTATTCGTTATCACAAAAGACAGTGATACCTTCGCTTTGATGCTTAGTCCTAGGGACAGATACTCTGTGTGTAATAATTAATACACTCATTTCAGACATAATTCAAAAACCGTCAGAACAATTTCAAAATCACGAGAATGCGTCAGACATCCAAAGTCCATTACATAACTCTATTGTTCAGACAGCTCCACCACCAAGTAGCTTAGCTGGGACTGCCAGTTCCAGCTAGATGTTAAGTTAATTTGCCATAAAGTACTGAATTTCCAAGCAAAGTCACTTAAGTTTCATTTTTGTCATTTTATGAAGAATAGTATGGTTTACTTTAATGGATGAACAGCACAACTTAATTAATCTTTAATAAGCTTGTCCAGTTCTGATAAGCCAGCATGTGTTCTGGTTTAGGCAGGTGTCGTGCGCTCATCAAATTATTCATATCATTTGTTCAGTAGAATGTAAGAAACCATTCCATGAAATATTTTTTAAAACATGTTTAACTTTTAGATCTTAAAAAACTTAAGATATCTAAATATGGTCTATAATTTTTTATTTTTTGTAAAGATAGGGGAAATAAAAAGTCAACATCAACACAACAGCAACAAGAGTGTTTACGTGTACATGTCTCCACTGTAGCAATTCTGCCGGAGGTTTCTTCCTGTTTAAAGGGAGTTTTTCCTTCCCACAGTCACTTAGTGCTTGCTCATAGGGGATCATCTGATTGTTGGGGTTTTCTCTTTAACACTGTAGTATCTTTACCTTACAGTGTAAAGTGCCTTGA
>VUQH01088505.1:22384-35371 GCA_015106775.1 Etroplus canarensis | reverse complement strand
GGACTAGAAAGAGAGATCATATTTCCCCTTATATTGGCTTCTCTTCATTGGCTCCCCGTTAAATCCAGAATTGAATTTAAAATCCTTCTACTCACTTACAAAGTCTTGAACAGTCAGGCCCCATCCGATCTTAAAGACATCATTGTACCCATTAGAGCACTTCGCTCTCAAAATGCAGACCTACTTGTGGCTCCTAAAGCTTGCTCATAGGGGATCATCGGATTGTTGGGGTTTTCTCTTTAACACTGTAGTATCTTTACCTTACAGTGTAAAGTGCCTTGAGGCGACTTTTGTTGTGAATTGGTGCTATATAAATAAAATTGAATTGAATTAAATTCAGACATACACAGTTAATGTAGTGTGTATGTTCTCGGAAAACTATAAAAACCTCCTTCACTAATTTCCATCATCCAAAGTGGTAGATTTCTGTTGTTAGTTGTGCCTGTGCAACAGTCCAAACTAAACTGAATAACCACGTCAGCAATGTTGCTCTTTTGTCTTGCTTTCAGTGAGCCTTGAAGAAGCTTAAATAAAAAGTCACTTAAAGCCGTAAACCCTTCCGAGGATGGATTTTATGATGGATGTGTGGGTGGATATCACTCACTCTTCACTCTTTTCTCTCTGTCTGTGCAGCATCAGTGAAAGTTTCCTGACCGTTAAAGGAGCTGCTCTCTTCTTACCTCGAGGAAATGGCTCCTCTTCTTCTTCTGCCTCACGTTTCTCCCAGCTGCGTAGTAAACATGCAGGTGAGGTGAAAAGTCCTTCTCAAGAACCACCCTACCTAACTTTATCAAATGTACTCTTGATAATCACCCATTATATATGCTTTACTCCCATATTACCAGGAGACATCCAGCAGCATCTACAAACCATGTTTACTCTCCTCAGACCAGAGGACAATATCAAACTGGTGGGTGTACACACAAATGTGAACAAAATTGCATCTCATGGCTTTTATTTTGACTGTCAAATCATAAACGGTATTTTTCCTGTTCCAGGCGGTTCGTTTGGAGAGCGCCCACGCTCAGGTCACCCGTTACATGGTGGTGGTCTCAACCAATGGTCGTCAGGACACAGAGGAGAGCGTGGTGCTAGGAATGGATTTTAGCCCAGTAGATAGGTAAGAGTGGCACACAAGCTTTTATGCATCTACCAGTTTCGATGCTCTGCGCAAAGTTGTAACACGAAGACTGTTTTCCCCACCCAGCTCATGTTCTGTAGGGCTGGTTTTGCCCCTGTGGAGCGACACCTTAATACATCTGGATGGAGATGGGTAAGCAAATTTTCAACATGCTTTCACTACTGAGGACACATTAAACATTAGTTCACTAAGATTGCGATCTTACCTCTTCCAACTGTGCTTCCTCTCTTCTTGCTCCCAGGGGTTTCAGTGTGTCAACTGATAACAGAGTGCATGTATTCAAGCCCGTTTCTGTGCAAGCCATGTGGTGAGTCACAGTGCATAATTCACTCAGCTTGATACTAGTGGACATTTTTATTGCTTGCTGGTATCTGTTTTTTGCCATTTATTTAAATTTAACTTTTCCTCACAGGTCAGCCCTCCAGTCCCTCCATAAAGCCTGCGAGGTGGCTCGTTGTCATAACTACTTTCCAGGTAGCTTGTTCCTCACCTGGGTCAGCTACTATCAAAGCCGCGTCTCCTCTGACCAGGCTCGCATCAACGAGTGGAATGCCATGCAGGATGTGCAGTCACACCGCGCTGATTCGCCCGTGCTCTTCTCTGATATGTAAGTAGCCAGATGATGCAGAGAAACATTTCACTTTTTTCTTCTCTCCTTGCCCTTTCTTTTTTTTAGATGATCTGATAGCATTTATTTAAAGAAATGAAAAATGTGCACACATTTGGTCAAATATGTCCTTCATATGGAAGTCAGCAAATTTATTGATTTGCACTTATTTTAATATCATAATGTTTCTGCAGCCCTACAGAAAGAGAGCTGACAGAGCGTCGGATAAAAACCAGCTTGCGGGAAATCATGATGCAGAAAGATCTTGAGAATGTCACCTCTAAAGAAGTGAGTTGGTGCTTTAGATGCTCAGTTTTGAAGAAGCTCCAGAAAAATGTAGTCATCAGTGAAATTTCAGTTTTCCCAACAAATTGAGTCTGTTGTAGAGAAGAAGTTTTTGAAAAATGGCATGCTTCTTTTTAGTCATTAGTATTTGTGTTTTGCTTGCATGTGTCTGTTCCCTGACCGCATGTGTTCTATAGATCCGAACAGAGCTGGAAATACACATGACATGCAACCTGCGAGAGTTCAAGGAGTTCATCGACAATGAGATGATTATCATTCTGGGCCAGATGGACAGTCCTACAGAGATCTTTGATCATGTGTTCTTGGTAGGTTACCTATGAAACTCCTGTGCTGCTTTTGGCAGGAAAGAATATAAAATGCCTCCTTTTACACAATTTTGCACACCAGGCCTTGCATGAGATCTTATGTAATTCTAAGTTTCACCCAATTTTAAGGTACTTTTCTCTTGTTTGGTTTGGATGTCTGAAAATCAGACATGTATTGCCACTGGATTTTAGCATTATGAAAAGCTTAGTGGAAGGCTCTGAACAAGTCTGAGGATTGCTTTTGTTTCCTGCAGGGATCTGAGTGGAATGCATCCAATTTGGAGGAGTTACAGAAGAGTGGGTAAGGATGGCCAAAACCACAAAACTGATTTCACAGTAAAGAAATGTTCTAAGAACCTAAAATCACTTTATTACAGTGAAATTAAATGTTTTTTAGCCTGTTATCCAAACAGACTCAAGTTTAACCTCTGAGGATCCAGACATATCTCTCAATCTCTCATCTTCATCTCATCTTTTCTCTCATTCTTGTCTTTCTGTCACTCAGAGTTCAGTACATCCTGAATGTAACAAGGGAGATTGACAACTTCTTTCCTGGTGTGTTTGAGTACCACAACATCCGTGTGTACGATGAGGAGGCCACTGACCTGCTTGCCTATTGGAATGACACATTCAAGTTTATATCTAGAGCCAAGTAAGTTTGAGCTGACTTCCTTTTCTCTTTTTTTCTCTGATCCGCTCACCTTTTTAGGACAAGGTCTTGCCTTTTCTGTCTCTCATTATAAGTCTACTAAAGAGTTTCGGTTTTATTAATTTTTTTTTTTTTTTAGAAATTAGATCTGTTGACAATTATAGTATGGTATGTATATTCAGTTCTGAATATCTACACTAGGAAATCTGGGTCCAAGTGCCTGGTGCACTGTAAAATGGGTATCAGTCGATCTGCAGCCACAGTTATTGCATACGCCATGAAGGAGTACGGCTGGGATTTGAAGAAAGCCTTTGATTATGTCAAGGAGCGACGAACTGTGACCAAACCCAACCCTTCTTTTATGAGACAGCTAGAGGAGTATCAGGGCATACTTCTGGCCAGGTATGCAGACACACAGACACGCATGCATACTTAATGCGGTGTCAACAACACACTGACTCTATGATGGAGGATGATGCACTGGGATGATAGAGAAACAGGAACATAGAGCTCATTTACTTTAATCTGATGCTAAAGAAGATGCCTTTAATTTGCAAAACCAAACAAGTAGTGGATTTGTACACCAAACTTGGGAAAACATTTTTTTCCATTTTCCCCTATATTTTAGTTTATAATGGTGTAAAAGTTTATAATGATGTCCTCTTAGGAGAAATTACTGTGTTGTTGATTTAATCCATTTCTTTGCTGGGTGTAATATGTAAGCTTTGACTGTACATCTGGAGTTCTTTCTCTGGCCATCTGATGGCCACCTTTCAACATTTGATGATAAGTGTCTGTAGATTTCATCCCTACAAACACCTACTTTTATATTACACATGATCCTTCTGTAATAAAAGTATTGAAATGTGGAGCAAAAATTCATTTATTATCAAAATCTTTTAATTGTTACTTGTATTGTTTCAATGTTCCTCTGAGAATGTTTTCATGAAACTGATTGAAGCAGCATGAAAATACCTTAACTAAGTTATCTTCCTGTTAACTTTCTTCTGCAGCAAGCAGAGGCACAATAAACTGTGGCGTTCCCACTCCGATAGTGATCTGTCTGAACACCATGAACCACTCTCTAAATCCTACGCCCAGCCTCACAGCCTGGGCCGCTCAGATCCCCACAACCAAGTCAGCGGCATGCCTGGTCCCTCTGTGAAAGAACTGCTGGAATCACTGGGATCTTCTGCCAGCAAAGTGACACACTCCACTAGCCAGCCAGATACAGGCATCCAGTCCAATCAGTTTAGCTCTTCTTCCTTTAAGGGTGTGTCAGCTCTATCAGGTCATGCTGAAGCTCGAAGTCTTGAGGCTTCTTCTCATTCTGCTGTAGCCCAGAGTAGCCAGCTGGACCCCCCTTGTTCTGACTCCACAGCTGGTTCTGTGTCTCCTCCGCTCTCCAATGGCTTATGTGACTCTGGGAATCGGCCTACATTACCTCCTCTCTCTCAGCCAAGGGCTGCCACTGTGGTGCCTGAGCCTCCAAAGACTGATACAGTGACTGTTGCACAAAGTGTTTTGGTGAGCCAGCCTCATCCACCTCCCTCCCTTCACCACCTCTCCCTCTCTTCTGCTCAGTCTCCAAATCCAACCAGTGAAGTTATAAAGCCACAGGTGTTGTCCTGCTCTCAGCCTGTGATAAAACCAGTGCTTGTATCAGTGCCTGAGCCCATCATGACACAAACCCCAAGCACAAAACAAGCTGGACCCCACTGTTTCTCTGCCCCAGTTCTTGTCAAAAAACCAGACCATACCCAGCAGATATGTCAGTCATCTTTGGATAATTTGGTAGTCCATCCTACCTCCGCTAATGATTTCATCAGTTACTCTAGTGCCATTCCACATGAAAATGTGTTGGTGTTCGGCCACAGCGCAGACCACATCAACTTTTTCAGTGCCAGAGAAAAGTTTAAGGGGATGAGTCAAGATGGGAAAACTCACTGTACTGCAGTGCCACAGCCGCACCAGCTGAAGAGTTGTGGCAAAGAAAATCAACCACCACTGCAGGAGGTCTCCAACAATGAGGGGAAGGAGGAGGAGGAGGAAAAAAAGGTAAACAGTACTTGTCGTAAACTTTCCCAGACAACTCTAAACTTATTTCCAGATTCAGGTCACTTACACTATGTTCCCACTGCATGCAAAAGTGGTCCAAATCCAATTTTTTGGCCCATATGTGACCCTGATCTGATTTGTCTATATGTCTGAACAGCACAGATTCGATTTTTTTCTAATCGGATTCAGGCTACTTCAATATGTGGTCCTAAACCAGATATTTTTGAAAGCATCCTTAGTCTGAATGGTCATGTCGCATTTTATCCGACTTTTACGGCATTGACGTGGGAGAGATGTCAGAATTCTGCGTTGGAGGAGGCGAGACGTGGCAAAATCAAATGTCAACAATGCACAAAACAAGCATGGCAGATGGAGCTAGTCAGTGGAAAGAAAGAGACGTTTTACTCACACGCTGACGTGTAGAATCCTTATTTATGTCTGTAAACACAGCGTGCTGCATGTGATATCACGCTTTCGTCTGCACAAGCTCGTCACTTGAGGACCAGAGACTGTTCACACTGGAGTCTGATGGGGGTCATGTTTAAATTATAATGTGAACGACCACGCAAAAAAATTGGATCTCAGCAAAAAAAATCAGAATTGCCTGCAGTGGTAACATAGTGTTAGTTTGTTCTCAGGCTCCTCTCACACTCTGACAGTGGTCTCAATTTGGGTGTGTGCAATGTAGCCATATCTCTGGATGTTAAGATCTAGTTCCTGGCAACTCTTGTGTGAGATATTCAGTGAAATGTAAAATAGAACAATGACATACTTTTAGATAAAATAATTTTAAGATATTTGGAAGTATCTTGAACTCACAGCAGTGAAATCTGCGCCACCTGGTGGCATACAGGTAGAATACTCCAATATCTGTCATATTGAAATCAATTTGATTTGAATGTCCTGTGGTCATATCAACACTTTCATTCTACATTTAATTTAATGATTTTTTATATTATCACTGTTGTCTTTTTTAGGAAATGCATGCACCTGTGCAGGTCACAGGACTGAAGCCCAAAGAGACTTTACCTCTTGTATCTCTTAGCCAAACTGAGACTCAAGGCCCTCAGGACCAGGAAGTGAGGAAGGTGGGGCAGGAAATGGAGGATAGAGATGTTTTGACACAGAACGAGCCTGAAGATGTAAAAGCAGAACTGAAAAAGGAGGAGGAGGAAGAAGCTCCTGCTCGTCTTTACAGTGACTGGACGAGAGGGTCTGTGCGGCGTGTTACACAGCAACTGGAGCAAAAAATGAAACAGCAACCTGAAACTCCATCACCCTCCTCTTCACCACCTTCCCTCTCTGGCAATACCTCCCACTCTCAGCGGCGTCCACATAGCATCCATTCTGCAACATTGTCTACTTCTGAGCATGCATCAGATTTCTCACAGGTGTCAGTAGTTAGCACTGTGCACAAAGAGCAGACGAAGGAAGATGGGAAGTCTGGACCAGCTAAAAGGGACCATGCTCATGTAGCTGCAATGGGGGCCCTTGGGAATAATGAAAAAAGCACAAAAGGACACAAACTCCTGCCTACTGATACTAGATCACTCTCTACCTCTTCCCCTTTCCACCACTCTCCCCACTCTCTCTTTGCCTCTGTGAACTTCTTGTGTCTGGAGGGTGTGACTGAGCTTGAATCAGGCACAGACTGGGACTCTTCCACAGAAGGACAACACACTGACATTTTCATGAGAGAGACATGGGAGACCTTGTGTGAGCTGGGTGCCTTCCTGCAGCAGGTGAGCATGGCAGGAAAGTGCAAGACCAAGTATATGGGCCAGGCGCTTGGAACCACACAGAAGCAAGGCAGTAGTATCCAGAAGAGGGTTCGGGAGGTTGAAGCCAGAATTCGCCAGGCAGGGCTGACCCCTCCGTCCTTGATGAAGCGCTCAGCCTCCCTAGCCAAACTAGGCTGCTTAGAGCTGCTTGCCAATGACTTGAATGATTGGGATCTGAGCCGCTCCACTGTAGCTTCTCCTTCAGCACAACCCCGAGGCCACACTGTCAGTGATGAATCAAAGAAGCAGCGGGTCCACAACTCTCCCTCTTCAGCCAGCCAGCAGCCAGAAATCCTTGAGTCAGCTACGCGGAGGCTTCCTAAACCTGGAGAATCCTCCACAGGAGTCTCTGTACCATCAAATCAGAGTCCTCAGAGAGGAAAACTCTCAAACTCTGGCCAAGAATCTCTGCACACGCCTGGACCAACACTTCTAACAGCAAAGCAGCAATATGGAAGGACTCACCCTCTGAGACGTCTTAAAAAAAGAACTGTTAGTACCCTTTATCACACCATGTAACCCTCATCAGGTGTGTTTTTGTGTATGTGTGCATGATAGAAAGACGGGCATAATGCGCCTGTTAGAAATGAAAATCAAGTGCATATTTTGGATTTATTCAGCAAAACAAACAAATGCCTCTTGCCTTAAAGGATATGTTTAGTAGTTTCTCTTTTCCCCCCAAGCCTTTGCAAAAATCTGCGTTATGTGATGACAGGCCTCAGCACAAGAACAGTGACAAGGCTGTGAAGGTCCCAGTTAATTGAAATTGAAAGAAACACCTTCAGAAGAATTAACTTTAAAAACAGCAAAAACAATCATCCAGATGTACATGGGTCACATGTTTGAAATGTTAATATGCCCGAGCTTACACATACTAACTCATCACATCACTGCTGGTTTCTCCTTTATTAACTTGATATTTATCGCTGTTGGTTGACTGAAAAGTCAAACCTGATGTTAGGTGGAATGTAGCCTCTGTTTCCCTCTTCTCTGGATTCCGTGTCTCTTCATAAATATGTGTTATTTATGCTGGAGAGAAAATAGCTGCCATTACTTCTGGTACAAGAAAAAATCACAACACTGACTTGTCAGACTGGCTGATTTGGTTCTAAAGATGAACTTCATTTGACTGAGACACTTTGTAGCAACAAAATAATACCAGTGAAAGTCAGTTTGTGAACTCTGACATTACACATTAGTGTTCTCCCTCAAAAAAGGGTGTGTACAGAGTCGGGAATGGAAACTGAAAACAGTTGCTTAGTTGTTCACTAGTTTATTTAAGCATAATGCAAGGAGAAGAGGCATGCTTTTTTATTTAACTACACAGTACCTCAGTAAGTCAACCAAATCTGACCTGCACAAACATCAGGCTCTGGGTCCTTGGAATGTACACGGTCAAACACTTTTGACTTCATCACTCAATAAACTGAAGTAAGCATGTCAATCTCACAGTTCTGATGCCACTCAAACTCGATTTTTTTTATGTTTAACTGTGTGGGAGAGAGTAGTAGAGGAATGGGCTTTAGAGGCAGAGTGTATATTTGTTAGTTTTCTGCTATGGTCTCTTTGGGGTGTAAAAGTGTATATTGTGAGTGTTGATATTTTAGGATCTCCATGTTTTTTATATCTGATTTGTGTCCGTGTGAGTGAGATTGTTGTAGCACAATTTCCCCATGTGGGTGTGTAATTTTATTTTTTATTTTAACTGATCTTTATGTCTTTTGCAAACTTTTTTGGAGTGTGCCTGTGACTGGCAAGTGAAGCTTCTCTGCAGTCTATCAGAAATGTCTGTACAGGGATGTGTGTCATACATGCACTTTACTCCCTTTTTAATTTTAAATGTGGCTTTTTTAATGTGTTTTTGCTACTTTGGGGGAGCATGCTTAGGTAGTAGCAGCTGTTGGGTATGTGTGTTGTCTGTGTAAATATTATTTTATATCATGTGCTTCAACTGTGACCATTAAACAGTGAAAATTAAGAGTCAGGTTTAATGTGATTGCTTGTCACAGCATGACCTGACTGTACAAACAGGAATGATGACACTGTGTTAATTAATATAAAACATAATTACAGGTTAACATTTATTTTTATTCTTTGGTCAAATTTTTAAGAAAAATAGTCCATCACAGTTTGGCAGATCTTAAGGCAGCATCTTTAAATTACTTGTTTTGTTGTGTTTTACTTTGTAAGAATGAACTCTTATAATGGAAACGGATAAAAGCAACAAAACACAGATTGTTTACATTTTGTTAAAATAATCAGTTCAGCTTCATTCTGCACACACGTAGCAGTGTCAGTGGAGAACATTTAAATTGACTATGTTAACACTTCCTCTTTCTCCTTTGGGTGAATTGCTCTCCTGACACACCATGCAGCATAGCGATATTTTTGCATCCTTTGTGGTGAGTACTTTCTTTCTGGCTTTGAAAACTTCACTAAGGATTTTGAATCTGTTGTTAAAGGCTTTATCAGAGCAAAGAAAAAAGTTTAAGGAAAAAAGGGTAGCTTATTGCCTTCCTGAGCTAAAGTAACTAACAGTTGAACATCCACATAACATCTTGTCATCTGGTTTTCTATTTCAGTTTTTTTTTTTTTTTTGCAGTTTTAGTGAAAACTGTGGTTGTCTCACCCAAATCAAGTTGTAAAAGCAGTTCTACATTTTGTTGTTCCCAAAATCAAACACAAACAAATCAAATAGTTATTTCAGTATAAACACCAGTATTGGGCCACCTACATGAGCTTTTATGACATTCTAAATCCATTGGCATTAATATGGGTTGGTCCCCACTTTGCAGCTATAAATGCTTTCACTCTTCTGGGAAGGCTTTATATGAGATTTTGGAGTGTGTCTGTGGGAGTTTTTGCACATGAGCCAGAAGAGCATTTGTGAGGTCAGACACTGATGTCGGGTTAGAAAGTCTGGCTCACAATCTAAATTTCTAGCTCATCCCTAAGTTTTTTGTTGGGGATGAGGTCAGGGCTCTGTGCAGGCCAATCAAGTCCTTTCACATCAAACTTATCCAGCCGTCTTTTATAGACCTTGCATTGGGCACAGTTATACTGGAAAAGAAAAGGGCCCATCTCCAGACTGTTCCTACAAAGTTGGAAGCATAGAATTGTGCAAAATGTCTTGGTAAGCTGAAGCATTGAGAGTTCCCTTTGCTGGAACTAAGGGGCCCAGGCCAACCCCAGAAAAACAGACCCATAGCTTTATCCCCCCTCCACCAATCTCTACTGTTAGTACAGTACAGTCAGACAGGTAACCTTCTAGCATTTGCAAAACCCAGTCTCATCCACCAGACTGGCAGACAGAGAAGAATGATTTGTCACTCCACTGAACACATTTCCACTACTCCAGAGTTTATTGGTGGCATGCTTTTCACCACTCCATCTAATATTTGGCATTGTGCTTGGTGATGTAAGTAAGGTTTGCACATAGCTGCTCAGCCATGGAAATCCATGCCATGAAGCTCAGCACAGTTTTTATGCTGATGTTAGTGCCAGAGGAGGTTTGGAACTCCCCAGTTATAGAGTCAACAGAGTGTTGGGGACTTTTACATACTATGTGCCTCAGCACTCAATAACCCCAGTCTTGAACTTTATGTGGTTTGCCACTTCATGGCTGAGTTGCTGTGGTTCCACTTTGCAATAATACAGTACAGCTGATGGAAGAAATTTCTTAAACTGATTTGTTGCAACAGGCATCCTATTACAGTATTGCACTTGAATGAGTTCTTTAGAACACATTCTTTCAGAAATGTTTGTAAAGGCAGACTGCATGGCTAGGTGCTTGATCTGTGGCAATAAGACTGAACGAAACACCTGAATTGAAGGATTAAGAGGTGTTGCCCAATACCTTTTGCCTAGTGTATATTTGATCTATTCAGAGAGAAGTAAAGCTAATGCTCTTTGAATATATATATACATACGAAAACCACTGTTCAGGCCTTGGACCATTTTTGCCTGTTTTGGCTCCAAACAGGCCCACAAATTTCACTCCTTGGCTCAACCCCAAGCCATTAATGTGCTCTGTTCACCATCACACACAAATTGTCAGACATTAACCACAAACATCCTGCAATGTTAAATCCATTAAGTACACGAAAAATGTAAAAATCATATCTCCAATTTTCTCTTTTTTCTTTACAACAGGTTTAACACCAGGATGCAGAGGATCTCTGAGGGTCTCTGTTTTCTGAGTTTAAATGAAGAGCTTGATGTCTTTCTTGACATAGCAAAGGAAAACAGCCAGAGCTGGCTCAACATGCACTTCAGGTATCTGTGCATGCTGAGTGTGCAACAGCCATTACTCATTCTGTATTATGCAAAACCGGAGAAGGTATTTATCAGGTTCATGCAGACACTGGCTAGTGCAACAAGTGAAAAAGCCTGTTCTTTGTAGCAAAAGTCATCTTCATTTATGCTCAGTACTATTGGAGGTAAAAGAAAGCCACCTGGAACCACAGATGAAGGCTGGTTTGGTTATCAGTTCATAAATGCTACTATTATTTAAAAAAATACAGCCAGGTGGTGCGCTGGTTAGCACTGTCGCCTCATGGCAAGATGGTCCAGGTTCGAATCTAGCAGCTCTGTGTGGAGTGTGCATGTTCTCCCCGTGCTTGCATGGGTACTCTGGCTTCCTCCCACGGTCCAAACACATGCAAAGAGGTTAGGTTAACTGGCGATCCTAAAGTGACTGTACATGTGAATGTGAGCATGAATGGTTGTCTGTCTCTCTGTGTTGGCTCTGCGACAGACTGGTGATCTATCCAGGGTGCACCGCGCCTTTTGCCCCATGACAGCTGGGATAGGCTTCAGCGTCCCCTCCGACCCTGAAGAAGCAGAAGAAAAGAATGAACAGCCACAGTGCTATTTATCAAACTTGAAGCCATCAGCTTATTCATTATTGCATATTTCAATGACATTCTATCTTTTTCAAGCACTGAATAGGTAGCTAGTATGAGCTACTGTCTTTATTTCTTGTTGACAAAGATGCAGATTTGTTAGAGATCACCAAAGCAGTGGTTAAAAAAACAGCCTAATCTTACACCTGAAACTGAGTTCTCCTCGGCCATATTTTCTATGCCTGCTACTGAGGGAGCTTTGTTATGTCTGAACTCACTTAAGCTTTAACTGCGGGACATCAAGTCTGAAAAGGTGAGGGAACGTCAAGGAAGGTCATATGAAAGACACTGTTGAGCTGCATTATAGGAAATGTAGCATTCTGTGTATTTGGACTTTGAAAACTCTACTTACTAAAAGTAAATAATCTGCATGTAGTGCATTACACTGCAGACCACATCCACATGGTCATTCATATATTGTGCGTTTTCCCTCTCTCTCACTCACACATGCATACCAGGGCTAGTTTTTAGAGTTCACTTCGACATGTGGATGAAACCTGGGGCAATTCTTGGATCAGCCTGTTAGTGGGGCTCAGGCCCCTATCAGAGTGTTTTGCAAGTGTTTTAATACGTTATTAAAACAATAATAATTACTTCCAGTGAAATGAATAATGAAATATGCTGCTTGTGAAGTAGTCATTGCTTTTCATTCCATCAGTTAGTTATGAATTAAGATTTTACATTCAAAAGAAACTTAATTAGTTGGATGGTCTTAAGAATGATTCAGAAAAAATAATCACAGATGTCACTATATTACACCCGTTTCAGGGTGGAGCATTTAGTTAGCTAATGACACCTAAAGACTCATAATAGGTCATAAGAGGCATGTGTGTCATGTCTCATAATGAGTTACACTATATTGTGTAAAGTTAACAGAGGAAAAGAAAATGACAATATAATGTATTAGTATTACTGCTAGTATCATTTTTGATTTTAGGGATGCGCAGATGAAATTTAGGGGGCGGTTGAACACTCCTGAAAAGGGTCTAAACTCTCTAATGTATGGAACCCCCGGCCTTCTGATTAACAGACTACCTGCATAATAATGATATTAGTAATAGGTTTTCATTTTTTAGGAAACCAGCTCGTTACTTTATCTACCAAAAAGCAACTTTGGGAAATCAGCTCACCTGACTCATGTGCTCATTCACCAGTTTAAGTCACATTCATGTATCACAGGGCACCAATACTCACAGTGACCCCCGGGGACGCGCTCCCCCCCCCCCCTTGTCAACG
>VUQH01088505.1:0-22364 GCA_015106775.1 Etroplus canarensis | reverse complement strand
ACCCCCCCCGGCCCCCCCGGGGCCCCCCCCCCCCCCCCCCTTGTCAACGGCGCGCCTGTTCTAAAATAGATGGCACCCACCCTGCACCCATCCACCCACCCACCCACACCCTCCTCTCTCCTGCTCTCCCCTCTATCTTTCCCTGTCGAGGAGCGCAACGCAGTTTTCCAGTGCGTCTCCTCACAAAGTCCGACCGACTCCAGGACTCCGGATCGCAAGGAATATAATCCAGAGGAGCAAAGGCAGAAGAGGGAGAAGGAGGAGGGGGGAGTCCACACGACAGAAACCGTCAGAGTTGTCCAGGGAAGAGGGGTCTCCCCCAAAACCTGAGGTGAGACTGTCTTTCCTAATATGTGTGTGGGTGTCTGTGCTGCGGTGGGCTGAAACGTGCGTCAGCTTCTTGACTGCGCAGCTGGAGAGGAGTGAGCGCGTCCTTACCTTTTGAAAACACTAAAAAAAAAAAGCCGTCACTTGCGATTGTGCACTTTCTGAGAGCGGATCTTAACTCGTACGGCGGCGGCTGTGCGCTACTTTAAGGAGCACTTTATACATAACTAACCTCCCCCTCTGTGACAGCCGGTGTTACTGTATTTTATGCGTTTTTGCACGGACTGTGCGCAACGACAGTTTAGATTTACGGTCCGTTCATTAGCGAGAAAGCGACAGAGAGTGCGGGGCCTTCTGTCTGGGACTATTTGGGATCAGGTGGGAGGAGCGGCCGGCCCGGGTGGGACAGTGCAGTTTGTCATGTCTATATTAGGAAAGTGGCAGTGTCATTCTTTGGCTGTCTAGATTCTCCAGAGCCGTGCCGTGCGCGATAGAGCAGGTTCATCTCATTAACCTGAAGCATCTTACTTTGAATATAAGCGTTCTACAATGACAGGTGTGAGAACAAAAAATAAATGTATAATTAGCAATTATTTATTAAAATATAGACAAAAATACAAAGAGGTATGGGTAAGATGTTTGCACTAAAATGCTCCACAGTTGGCCCTGCTGAGGTGGTCACTGGAATGTGAACCTCTTCATAATGGAGAGCTCCCAGGAGCTTATCCCCTCTCATCTCTTTGGTTTTTGTTAAGCATTCCACAGTCTTCAAATCAACTTTGATATATTCTTTCAACTTTGATATATATATATATATATATATATATTCTAGAGTGAAGGTCAGACATCATCACTTAAACTGGTGATGACAACCAGGTTGTGCCTGAATTGTGAAAATGCTTTGAGTTTAACATCATCCTGAATAACTGCATTAATCAGATCTCTTAGGGGAATTTTGCAGACCTACTTTTAGAGTAGGGCTTTCAGTTTGAGCCTTATGTAAGCCAGTGGAGTCTGCCAGTATGTGTTAGGTGAGTTAGAATCTACATATTCTCATAGGAGTTTTATGGCTGAACTGCTGTGCTGTGACACTGTATTTGTCAAGTTCTCCCCCGCCTTTTATCTGTTCTCTGTGTCTTAGTGTTTGCCTTTGATGTTTGGCTGTCACATACTGTTTGGTGGGACAATCGCCTATTAATATCTACAGTAATGGCAGACACTGTTATAGAATATCCCCTGTGTTTTGAAGGATTACAGTTCTGCTGGCCTTCTGCCTGGTTCAGCCACAGGATTACAAGTTGTCATTCAACAAACAGCCTAAGATCACATTACGTACTTCATCATCATTTAGAGTAAAAATAGTGGTGTTAAATTTAAAATATAGTGATCGATGAAGAATATGAATAAAATATGAGTCTGCTTTACTTAAAGTATGCAAACTATAGCAAAGAAAATTTAAGACTGTGAGTTAAGATAGCTTCTTTTATTTAGTTTTTGTTTGACATTTAGTTTTAATTTTCAGTTCAGTTCAATTTTATTTACATAGCACAAATTCACAACAAATGTCACCTCAAGGTGCTTTACACTGCAAGGTAAAGATCCTACAGTATTAGAGTGAAAACTCAAACAATCATGCAATCCCCTGTGAGCAAGCACTTGGCAACTGTGAGAAGGAAAAACTCCGTTTTAACAGGAAGAGACCTCCAGCAGAACCAGGCCCTGAGAGGGGCAGCCATCTGCCTCAACCGGTTGGGTGTGAGGGGAAAGAGAAGAGAGAAAGGAGAGCAAAGAGAGAGACAGACTATGGGAGAGAGAAGACACTATTTAATGACATGCAGCAATAGCAAATAAATACATGGGAAGTGAAAAGAGGTGGATGGAGAAGAATTGATAGTATAATTAACACAATAAGCTGGTGTAGTTTTTATACACTGTGGCCAAGTAAGTGAGCACTTTTTTATTAAGTTAAATACACTTAACAGACATTTTTGTTTTGACTAATAACTCTGAAACAGTCATTATGAAGAGCAAATTAGGTACATACAGCAGCACCGCAGAGTATTTGCTCTCACCAGTGTGCAAGTTTTCTAAATACAGAAAATTAATTCCATCCATTTCCATTCATCCATTCATTTTCTTAACCCCATTCAGGGTGGACACTGATTGAGAGATGACTGTACGCCCCGGACAGGCCCCCAGGCAGCCACAGGGCCAACACAAAGATGCAGACAACCATTTACAATCACATTCGTACCTACATCCAATTTAATTTAAAATCACAAATTTACCTAACGTGTGTGTCTTTGGACTGTGTATGAGGAAGCTGGAGTACCCAGAGAGAACCCACACAAGCACAAGGAGAACATGCAAACTCCACACAGGAGGGCCCCAGCTGACCAAGAAGTTTGCACTCAGAACCTTCTCATTGTTCAGAAAATCAAGTTCCTGTTATTTAATTAAACAAATATGCAGGCAAAATTACAGTGGTTGCAAATAATTATTAGAGACATACAAAAAAAGAAGAAATTCTAATATCACAATATTTCATCTATTTTTTTCTGTTACTTTCTATCAATCCATCTGTCCATTTTTTCACTTCTTATCCAGTTAAGGGTCACAAGGGGGCTGGAGCCTATCCCAGCTATCATAGGGTGAGAGAGCTTAGAACAGGTCACACTTTCAGCTGTGTTTGACCATTACCATGTCCAAAGCTTAGAATGACCTTTGAATCTAATGCTTCTGGAAAAAAATAATGCTTTATATTATTGTTTTACCATCTACTGGACCTGCCTGTAGTGATGTTTGACCAGCAAATATATTTGATGAATAAAAATAAATATTAAAACAGTTATTTAGTTCTTTTAACCTTTTAAACAGCAAACCGGCAAACATATAACAATAATGAATCATCAAGTGAGCAGTTATAAAAAAAGTTACAACCAGAGGTAAAGAGTAGACTGAGGAGTGTGTACTACTGTAGTTAATACATTTCTTCTTTCTTATAGGAGGGAGATCTGTTTAAACTTGTTTGCTGAAAGTCCTTTTTTACAAGACAGCATTTCAAAAGCAATTGCCTGTGTATCAATCACTAGATGGTTGGTATGAAATCATTAATATACAGCCCAAATTTTTCATTAAACTCTTCTGAAATCTTTATTTTTTCCTCCTCCTCCTCTCTTTCATATTTTCCCACTTTATGTAGACTTTCCTGTCACTCTCCATCTCTAATTCTTTCTTAATTTTTTTTCACCCTCCCTCTACTTTCCTCAGCCATGAGTCGCAGCATCGTACGGCAGAGTAAGTTTCGTCACGTCTTTGGCCAGTCAGTCAAGGCTGAGCAGGGTTATGATGACATTCGTGTGTCCAAGGTGACATGGGACAGCTCCTTCTGCGCTGTAAATCCAAAGTTCTTGGCGGTCATCGTTGAGTCCAGTGGAGGAGGAGCATTTCTGGTTTTGCCCCTCTCTAAGGTCAGTAAAGATCAGAGGAGGAATTAAAATGTGCATGTAACAGTTTAATATAACATGTTAGGTTTTCTTGCTTGAACCAAATCAATAGACCAGTGTTCGAATAAATCACAATTAAAATTCATAGCATGTCATTCAAGTCTTCATATGCTGCAGAGTGATTGATTAGATTGTGAATGAAACTGTGATCATAACAAACTCTGTTTGGAAGAAGATTATTTGTAGCCACATTATCAGCATGGCTCTACATGTCTCATACCAACTGTCTGTGTGTTCACCACTGAAACACCTCAGCTAATATCCAAAGGGTTGCCATTAGATTTTGTACATATAATTATGATCTTCATTAGATCAATCCTATGGGGCCAAAGTGTTTCATCTAGCCATTCCTTTCTATTTTTATCTAGCTATTTATAGACTTTGAGCTGTTCTTTCTTGTTTGAACGAGGGGTATTTGTGTGTATGTTGCAAACAGAAATAAATTTCCAAATTGTGCTTTTATTGCATATTTGATGACACGCTAAAAGAAAAACAGTAACTCTCTGAAACTTCCCATGATGTCAGCAGGAGCTTTAGGCAGCAGACCATTTTTACACCATAAGAGGAACAAAGAAAAAGAAATGACGAGAGTTTTAGGGTTTTGGTTGGTTTTTTTTTAATTTTTTGCATCTCAGTGTTTATGAACTGGCATTGTTCATTTCAACAAGGTCATGAAGGCACATCACGTTGAATAGTTAAATCAACATTGACTGATCAGTGTGTATTGTTTTGTTAAAGTGTTAGTACAAAATTTCTACGACAGGAGAAACAGTATCCATAAGTCCTTTGATTCCAGATATTTTAAATGCAAAGGAAAGTCAGCATCTCCTGCTTTGAGACATGTACTTCATAAATTTAATGAAAGCCTGGAAATAAGCTGCTTTTCATAGTTGTGGTGCTAGCAGTGCAATGGCTACTATAACTTAGACAGTTTTAAAGTTGATGAAGGCACAAAAATGTACTGTGACGTCCTTCTAATAACAGGACGTGGTAAGTGCTGTAACGAGTCGTGCTGGAAAAGGTTTGGGAAGGACACCATACAACATCAGGTCAGACAGATATTTAAAAGGATGTCAAAAGTTCCTGGAGCCATGTGATGGTTGGTTTAAAGTTAAGATGGACAGCAGAAAGGTACTAAACTCGTGTGAGTATTTTGCTGAAAAGGGAGAAAATGTTTCAGCCCGCTGTCATGGTAAAATATGCTACTCCAGTGATCCTGATATTAACTTCTGATACTATATGTTTAATTCATTTAGGGATAGCTAAATATCTGTGTATTTCAGTTCGGCATGATATAAAATCCACCTTGAATTTCTGATTACACCTTCACATTGGAGTTCAGTATATAACTGTTGACATGACTGTAATTAGACTGCAATGCCAGCTCAGCAAACTTAATTTAAGGGACAATGCCAAGGACAACAGCCAGTAACTGTCCAACTTCACAAAAATATGTTCTCCAGTTCAAAAATTTATGGAAAAATATTGTAATTGTAAGTATTTTTGACTTTATATTGTAAGCCTACACAAGGATTAATGTTATAATTTGACTAAAGAGGGTGGAATGACCAGTTTTTAACTTTTTGAGGTTAAAAAAAGTACTTGGATGCAGCAATGTCATCCTTGCTGTAATTCATCAGCACATCAGAGGTGCTAATTAATAAAAAAGAGCAGCAAGGCTTGAAGTAATGAACAAATTTTTTTTAGGCACTGAGAAATGGACGTGATTATTTACTGGAGTCATGGTGAACAGACACGCTATTAATACACACCAATGTGCTCTCCATCTTCATCCTCCCCCCTGTGCGTCCCCAACAGGCCACAAGAAAAACTCCCCTTTCAACGCCTCGTCACTCTGCTATAAATACACCACTCTTGGAGTGTGTGTGTGAGGAGGGAGTTATATCTCAAAAGGTGATTCACATGTTCACATGAGAGGAACCACAGGAATAAGGAAAGATGGGAGTCACTGTAGGGGGTTTAATTTGCACTGTGTCAAAATGTCTGCATTTGAATGTTTTTGGTCACATGTTGAGGGTTCTTACTGCCAGATTTGGTTTACTTTATATCAGAAATACGCAAACAGAAATGTTTGACTGGATTATGTACTCTTTGGTTGACCCTTTCCTGTCTGTACTAGCTTAAGAGGTATGCATTAAAAGCTTCATCTTCAGTCTATAAATAGTGGCTGACAAAATAAATCTTACTAAGTCTCATTCATATACAAACTCAATTTCCAGAAAGTTGGGATATTTTCCAAAAACGCAATAAAAACAAAAATCCATAATTTTATTTCACTGACAAAAGTACAAAGAAAAGATTTTCAGTAGTTTTACTGACCAACTTAATTGTATTTTGTAAATTTACACAAATTTGGGATTTTATGTCTACAACATACTGAACAGAAGCTGAGACAGGGGCATGTTTACATTATGTTACATCACCTTTCGTTTTAATAAACTTTGTAATTGTTTTGTAACTGAAAATACTAATTGGTTTAGTTTTGCAATTGGAAATCTTGTCCAGTCTCGCTTGATATAAAACTTCAGCTACTCAACAGCCTGTGGTCACTGTTGTTTGATTCTCTTCTTCATGATATCTATAAAGTCTTGCTGTTGAAACCTGTGCCGAATGTGGTCTGGTGTTGTGCTGCTGAAATATTTATTGACTTCCTGGGTTGAGATGTAACATTTATGACAGCATATGTCTCACTAAAATGCACCCCCTTACAGATGCTGACTTTTGCGCCTTTCGCTGATAACCGTCTGAACAGGTATGCATTGGACTAAAGAGGAATGAAAGTAAATAGAAGCAAGAGAGAATACATGTGTGTGAATGTGTGGGAGACAGGTGGAATGGTGAAGATGCAAAGAGTAGCGGTTGTGAAGCTGGATGAGTTTAAATACCTAGGGTCAACCTTCTAAAGCGAAGGACAGTGCACAAGAGAGGGGAAGAAGACAGTGCAGGCAGGGTGGAATGGGTGGAGATGAGTGTCAGGGGTGCTTTGTGACAGATTAGCAGCAAGAATGAAAAGGAAGGCTTACAAGATGGTAGTGATATATGATTTGGAGACAGTGGCACTGATAAAGTGACAGGAGGCGAAGCTTGAGGTAGCAGTAAAGATGTTGAGATTTACCCTGGGAGTGACCAGAATGAACAGTATTAGAAATGAGTACATCAAAGAGAAAGTTCAGGTTGAGCGGTTTGGAGAAAGTCAGAGAGGCAAAACTGAGATTGTTTGGACGTGTTCAGAGGAGGGATATATTGGACAAAGGACGTTGAAAATGGAGCTACCAGGCAGGAGGAAAAGAGGAAAACCCTGGAGAAGATTCATGAACATAAAAAGGGTTGGTGTGAGGGATGAGGACGCAAAGGACAGGGTGAGATGGAGGCAGATGGTCCGCTGTGGTGACCCCTAACGAAAGCAACTGAAAAAATAAGAAGAAGCTGATGATAATTTCGATTATCATTTTTATCTTTGGCCCAGAGAACTTGATCCCCCCTTTTTTTGCAAATACGAGCTGAAAGGTGGACTCATCTGACCGCAGCAGACAGACCATCTTTCAGTCCGTCTGAGATGAGCTGGGGACAACGGAACTCAGGGGTGTTTCTGTATAGTGTTGGTGTATGGCTTCGTCCTTGTCATAAAGTTTCAAGTTGCATTTCTGGAGTCGGCAATGGACTGTGGTAAGTGACAATGGTTTTCTGAAGCACACCTAAGTTTAGGTAGCTTTATTTGTCACAGCAGCATGACTTCTGAGGCAGTGTCACCTGAGGGCTCAAAGATCACACACATTCAGTAGTTTCTGACCTTGTCCTTTTATACACGTAAATGTCTCCAAAATCTATAAATCTTTTCACAACATTAATATTTATTAATTAATTAATAAACATTTAATGATGTACTGTAAATGTCGAACAAGGTAAATTCTCCGCAGACTCATGAATTTGGGCACAAAGCTGTGATCCACAACTCATCCTTGCTTGCAAAGACAGACTCTTTGACGGATGCTACTTTTATACCCAAACATGATACCTCGCCTGCTCCCAATTAACCTGCTGAATGTGGAATCTTACAAACTGGTGTTACTTGAATATTCTGTGCACTTTTCGATCTTATTTTAACTCTGTCCCAACTTTCATTAAATGTATTGTAGCCATTAAATTCTACATTTGTGAATATTTACAGACTACAATGAAGTTGGTCAGTAAAACTATTGAAAAAAAAGTTCATTTGAATTAGCATATCACAGTTTTTGATTTTATTTAATTTTGGAAAACATCCCAATTTATGTGTAAATGGGGTTTTTATACTGATGAGAAGTTTTTCTTTTTCTTTTTTAGACTTATAAGAGGAAGATGAAAACTGACCATGTCCAAGATCAAGAATGAACTTTTAATATAAATAATCTGGATCTGTTTCAAATTGAAAACCTGTAATAACGTTTGACCTGAAAAATTCAAATCTGTGCTTACAGCTGTTATTCTGACATTATTATAAGAAATAAATGAATATTACGGCAGCACGGTGGTGCGGTGGATAGCACTGTCACCTCACAGCAAGCGGGTCCAGGTTTGTGACCATGTCCGTCTCTCTGTGTTGGTTCTGCAACAGACCGGCGACCTGTCCAGGGTGTACCCAGCAAGGATGACGTATTTTACAAAATCAGGTTTAATTTAGTCCTTTGTGTTGCAGACAGGTCGTGTGGATAAGAACTACCCACTGGTGATCGGTCACTCTGGACCTGTCCTCGACATCGACTGGTGCCCTCATGATGACAATATCCTGGCCAGCTGTTCGGAGGACTGCACTGCAATGGTAATCAATGTGTGTGTGTGTGTGTGTGTGTGTGTGTGTGTGTGTGTGTGTGTGTGTGGGAAAGACAAGTTACAAATGCATGTGGAGGAGTTTGTTATTCAGTGACTCAGATAACAGTCATAGAGGTCGTCACAGCTTGAGTTTGTCACGTCTTCCTGCCTCTTAAACGAACAAGTGAAGAGAATCAGCTGAGGCATCAGTGCCTCTACCTGTTTGACTGTCCACCCACCTGCTCTGCATCATCTCTATCTCTTCATCAAGCTGCTCATGATATTTTGTTGGGCTGATCAAAGTCTACCATCTGTCTACTGCCAGCCTCGTTATCCAACACAGCTACAAAACTTGCTGCTTTCACAGTATGACATCTTCACCATAAACTGTTTTTCTGCTCATTGTTACTTTGCTCTGCCCACATTAAGTATTTGGATATCAGTATCCTTTCATCATACCAGGCAAACATTTCTGGAGGTTAAGCATGCAAGAAATGCAAACAAGGACTGTGGAGAACAGTTGTCATCACCATCCGTGATCAGGTTCTGCTGTCCCTGCTGCTGATCACCTCACATCTGCAGGAAGTAATGTGATAAAATCACATCACTCTTTTGTTATTGTTCCTGAGTTTTGAATTGAAGGCGAGCACGTGCTTGTGATACTGCAGATGTGTCATGACTGAGTTCAGTCAGCAGGGGTCCCTGTGTCTTAACTTAATCTTTACACTGGAATATTTCTTGTTATGAGAATATTAGATGTGATACATCCTAAGAACTCATAATGGCAGCTGGATTTTTATTTTAAAATTCACTTTTATGTTTTGATTAAGTGACATTCTGTGTTTCACAAAACTGAATTTTACTGCGCCTTATACCTGTATTGTTTTACATTTTTCCTAGTTTTTGATTAAATTAAACTAAATGTTCTTGGTCTGAAATTTCAGCTGAGGTTGCAACTGTTTGAATAAGATTAGTTACTGTTACCAAAGTTACTGTTCTTTGTACAAAGTTCACTCTTTACCTTTCCCTGGACAGTGTATCTTTGCAGTGTTAAATTATTTTAGAGAAGATTTTGGAAGTTATTAACCTTAACAGCATTAACTGCAAATCACATTTTTTTTTTGAGAAATCCACAAAAGAAAGGCCATAACAGTTGTAACTCAAGAAGAGAACACAAGCTCTCCAAAAAGCAGGAGATAAGATCCAGGTTAAATGTGTGATGAACTGCTCCACTGACACATTACTATCACAACTCCAAGAGAAATTTTGAATGATCTAGATTACCACTGCAGCTTTTGTTATTGATTAATCTGGTGATCACTGATAAGTTTTTTGAGTTGTTCATCAGTTTCCCTTTTGAGCATTAATCAAAAAGTATGAGAAACCTCATACTTTTTAAATAATGATCAAAATAGCTGCAGATTTTTTTACATTGATAAACTTGTAAATCAGTCACCTAAAAGTTTCAGCTAAACTCTAGATACATAATTTGTATGTTTTCAGGCAAAAAGTACAGCAGAATAATAGAATTTTCACCACCATAAGAATTTGTCTTTTGTTCTACTATGGAAATAGATCTGCACTTGGTGGAAAACAAATATTGTTCAAATTATAATAACATTTTATTAAAATCTTCAGTCAAATGAGGCAAAGTGCAGTGTGATTTGAAGATGGAGGTTATGGTTTCACTTGCGCTGGTCTGTGTGTAATGTAACACAAAGTGTTGCCGGGTAAGGCAAATTTTGCCATGGCAGAGGTTTGAGCTTTTCAAGAGCTTCTAGTTTATTTTAGCATCTCATTAGTTACTTCCTTTTTTAATTCAAATATTTTGTTTCAGTTACTATAGTCGGCATATATTAGTTATACAAGAGTCCTTCATAACATTTTTGGGTTTGTGTAATGACAGCATGTCTCAACATGTGTGCATCAGCACAGTTGTCACTGAGGCCAAAGTTGCCCACTTGTTTATAGTGACATTGCAGGGATCTTTGTGCAATCAAGTGATTGAATCACAGCTTCTCCCGTGGCAGCAGCTGCTTGAACGCTGTTTGAGTGCTGTGTGTTGCCTTTATGAGTTTGTGTGCAAGCTTTGTCTGTGTCCAGCACACAGATGGACAGCTACAGCTGCAGTGAACTGTGATGTCATTCTATTAGGTTCACAGAGACACATCATTGTGCCATCTTGAAGGCTCTTTAGAGTCTGTTTATGTGTGCATGAGTGTGGATCATTGCAGAGAGAGTTGTGTTTGTGTGTGACTTCTGGACCATACGTGCATAAATCAACAGCAGCTGTGTGTAACTGAAAACACCCCATTGCTGCAAATTGTGTGCTGACAGTAATTTGTGATTTATTATTCTGGGCCAGTTTTGTTCTGTTTTTGTGATGTGGACCTGTGTGCTCCATTTTCACAAAAGCATAGTGCAAAAAGTAGCACCTGTTAATGACAGTGCTTGAAATAATGGCTTTTATTTTATTTTTTGTAAAGAATAGTTAAATATAGACTTAAAGTATTGTGACTTGGTATACCAGTGGTCAGAGCTGTAGCCACTGTTGAACATGCTAAGTAATGCCTTGTTGTTTCCAAGCATTTTTTAGTTTTTTGTGCTTTCTTTGTCCTTTCATTACAAATCTTGTTGTCACTATAGGAGCAGCCTTGTTTACTGGATCTTTTCCAAAATTTGTGTGGCTAATACCCATGATGGGTGGAACATCCGACAACATTTAAAAGACTGTGGGGTCAAAAGTCAAGGTCACTTATGGTCAGATTTAAAGCAGAGGTTTACAGGCCACGTTCTAGGAATTTCATTATCATCTGTGGGAATTCATAGTGGGACAGCAAAGAATGGCCAGCACATAGAACAGAAGCAGTTTCAGTAGTAAAAAGCTTTTTAATTATGCCCACATTGGTCAGTGTACTGGAGCTGCACACAGGTGTGGACTTTAGTAGGTGGGTGTCACTTCAGCTATGAGGCAACATAAATATATCTCTGTAATAACAGTCACCACCTGTACATTTATGATTTGATTAAAATGACTGAGCTGCACAGTAAATCTGTGGCAGTGTGCTGAGTTTAATGACAAAATAAAATGCTCTGTGATGATGTGAACATATTTGTTATTGATCTCATATTGCAGCTATTTTCCTGTGGGGATTCAAGCAGAAATTTAATAAGGCCATTAATGCAATCATTTACACTCTTTGCATTGATTGCTCATGCATTGTAAAATAATGATGAGAGATTTTATTTAGTGTAGTTAGTTTAGAGGTTGGGACAGTGTGTAAAATTTGAATAAAATCACAGTAGAATGATTCACAAATCTCATAAACCAATATTTTATTCACATAAGAACGTAGAAAACATGTCAAATGGTGAAAGTGAGATGTTTTGCTGTTTCATGAAAAATAGTTGCCCATCTTGAATTTGATGGCAGAAACATGTCTCAAAAAAGTTGGGACAGTGGCAACAAAAGGCTGGAAAAGTAAGTGGTACTAAAAGCAAACAGTTGGAGGAACACTGTGCAACTATTTAAGATGGTGGTAGGCCAGTAATGTGATTGGATTTTTAAAAAAAAGAGCACCTTAGAGAGGCAGAGTCTTTCAGAAGTAAAGATGGGCAGAGGTTCAGCAATCTGCAAGAAATTGCCTCCACAAATTGTGGAGTGGTTTTTAAAATGATGTTCCTCAATGTAAAATTGTAAAGATTTTGAATATTTCATCATATATAGTACATGATATATTTAAAAGATTCTGAGAATATGGAGAGATCTCTGTCTGCAAGGGACATGGCCAAAAACCAGTATTAGATGCTTGTGATGCAGACATGATCCTGTCATGGAAATCACTACATGGGTTCAGGAACACTTCCAGAAATCAGTCTGAACAAAATTCACCACAAGTAAGTAAAAGTATCCAGGTTAAGGCTGCGTCGTGCAAATATGAAGCCATATGTAAACACAACTGACTTCTCATGGCCAAAGCTCATTTAAAATGGACTGAGGCAAAGTGGAAAACTGTTCCGCGGTCAGACGAATTGATATTTGAAATTCTTTTCGGAAACCATGTCCGGACTAAAGAGGAGCAGGTCCTTCTGATTTGTTATCAGTGCTCAGTTCAAAAGCCTGCATCTCTGATGGTATGGGGTGCATTAGTGCCTGTGTTTCTGACGACTTGCATGTCTGGATTGTTACCATCGAAACATAAAAGGTATATACAGGTTTTAGAGCAACATATGCTCCCTTACAGACAGCATTTTTTTTTTCAGGGAAGGCCTTGCACACTTCTGCAAGACAATGCCAATTGACATACTGCACATACAGTACTGCAGCTATTACAATAGAATGGATTTGTAGTAGAAGAATCTATGTGCTGGACTGACCTGCCTGCAGTCTAGACCTTTCACCAGCTGAAAACATTTGGTGCATCACGAAATGCAAAATACAGCAAAGAAGACCCAGGACTTTTGAGCAACTAGAATCCTATATTAGACCAGAATGGAACAACATTCCTCTCCCAAATGTCCAGCAGCCGGTGTCTGGACCTTTGGGACATTAACAGACTGTTGTTAAAAGAAGAGGGATGCTACACAGTGGTAAAAATGGCCCTGTACCAACTTTTTTGAGATGTGTTGCCCATTAAATTCACGATGAGCTAGTATTTATCATTAAATAGTAAAATTTCTTACTTTCAACATTTCATAGTTTTCCTATGTTCTTTTGTGAATAAAATGTTGGTTTATGACATATGCAAATCAAGTGCATTGTGTTTTTATTTATATGATATGTAACATCCCAGCCTTTTTGGAATTCAGGTTGTACAAACTAAAAAATAAGTAGAAAGTTGTAGTAGAAATTGTAACAAATGCTTCAGCAAGGCATATTAATGTATACTGAAGGAAGAAAACTAAATGCTAATGATTTTGATAACTTCTTTGGAGACAACTAATCACATTGCTTTCCCTGTACTCTCCAGGTGTGGCAGATTCCAGATCACGCTTTGACCCGCCCCCTGTCAGATCCAGTGGTGGTATTGGAGGGACACTCCAAACGAGTCGGCATTGTCAGCTGGCACCCCACCGCACGCAACATACTACTCACTGCGGGTACGATATAGAAACACACAAATCTCTGCTGTCGTCTAATGTCTCCTGGTTTTCTTGAAATCCTTTCTGGACCTAATGTAACAATGATGAACTAATTAGAACAAAATGGTCATTAACAGGATTTTCAATAACAAGTCCTTCCATTTGACTCCATCACCATCCAGGCAGTGATAACCTGATAATTATCTGGAACGTGGGGACAGGTGAACCCCTCATCTCAATGGACGACCACCCAGACCTCATCTACAGCATCAGCTGGAACCGAAATGGGAGCTTGTTTTGCACCACCTGTAAGGACAGACGTCTGCGTGTCTGTGACCCTCGCAAGAGAGAAGTAGTGGCGGTGCGTGAGTATAAAATACTAATAAATATATGTCTCACAGTATAATGTATTCATATAAAAAAACAGCATGCTTCTGAGCTTTTTGATGACATATTGTAAGGCCAGACAAAATAGTCAAGTATTTTGTCCAGACCAACCTTAATACTTGCCTTTAGTCTTGCTTTTCTCCAACTAGAATTAAGAAAAGGTAACATTGAATTTGACGGCTGGGATGGCCACAATTCCAAAATCAAAGCTGTACTGACATCCACAAATCTCTAAAAACTGAAAAAAATGCGTTCCCAAATTTTTTAACTATATCCATAATGTAGAACACACAGTGTTAATACTATAGTTCAGACTAAGGACTCACTGGCTATGTAAAGCCCTGCAAAGGACTTTCGAAGGCTTCTTGGGATAGGCTCCAGCAACCCCCATGGCCCTGAGTACTGTAAGGAGTTAAGAGGATGGATGGATGGATCACTCTGTAAAAAGACACAAAATTATATCTGGCAGCAGAACAAAGTACTGTTAGGTGGGGATGTGTTCAATTTATCAAGAAGAATTTTAGTTCAGTAGTGACTTAAGAACAGTGAGTTGCTAACCTTTATGAAACAAGAATAGACAGTTCACAGAGACAGACAATATTGATTTAAGTTGAAATCTTTAGCTCTTAATTACTAATGTCTGTTCCTCCGCTGACCAACAGGAACGTTTGGCTCCACATGAGGGGATTAGGCCAATGAAAGCCATCTTCACCAGAGACGGAAACATCTTCACCACAGGATTTACCAGGATGAGTCAGAGAGAGCTCGGCCTCTGGGACCCGGTAACAAATGCATTTCACAGACTGTTCATGGATATCAGAAGGTGTAAAAATATGTGTACTCTAACAAGCATCTGCACAGAAAAAAAATGTAGGCCTTCTTCACAGTTTTTATCCTCCACAGACAAATTTCGAGGAACCTATTGCACTTTTGGAGCTGGATACAAGTAACGGAGTGTTGTTACCATATTATGATGCAGACACAAACATGGTCTACCTCTCTGGAAAGGTATGGAAACATTGGTTAACGGATTTTTCCCTTTAATTGGAGATGTATTATCAGCCTTAATGAAAACAATGTCTCGCTTGTTTTTGTTGTGTTGCAATATGTGTTTTCTTTGTTTGTATGTGTAGGGGGACAGCAGTATCCGTTATTTTGAGATCACAGAGGAGCCACCATATGTTCACTATCTCAACACCTTCAGCAGTAAGGAGCCCCAGAGAGGGATGGGCTTCATGCCTAAAAGAGGTGTTGATGTCAGCAAATGTGAGATTGCCAGGTGAGATAATGACCTTGCAATCAAGGCTACAGATGCTGTAAGAGGGTGACTAGAAAGTATAATCTGAGCAGCACAGGCATTAGGTCAGGCAGGCCACAATCTGCTGGAAACAGCTTATAGCAGTGCCATCCAATATTATCTGATGGCTCAGCTGATACCTTTTTATGCATCCAAGAGGCAAATCTCACATAGGGTGCACTATTTAAGCTGCTCCAGCCTGCTTACATTTGCTGCTACTTCTGCAATCCACTTTGCAACCCACCTCCATTTCAGTTCAGGATGTATGCTGTCAGTGATGCCTGCTCTGCTATATACTAAGGGGCTTGCTGCTGCTCTCATGCACTTGCTTTACTCCAGATGGAAATAACAATCTTCTTTTGACCAAAATGATCTAGTCTGAAATCCAGTTTTTGAAAGTTAATATCACAAGATTTTGCAAAAAATAAGTTTGTGATAACTGTGGTTATAAGATGACTAGGTTTGGGTCTTAGGATGTCTTCAACAGCCATTTGTTGTCCTTTTCATGTTTTAAGGATCCCACTGATTTAAAGGATTTGTCATCATATCAACCTCCAGATCAATGGCACTTACAAATATGTAGTAGTTATGTTATTAGTTATTATTACTAAAGATTTGGGCCATTAATTTTCTTACTAGCACAAGTATCCATTCTTCCTTCTTTCCTTTCATCTGTTGATCCTTCCTTCCTTCCTTCCTTCCTTCCTTCCTTCCTTCCTATTCAGGATCATGGGAGTGCTGGAACCTAACCCAACTGTTACTCACCACTGAATGCCTTGCATTCGCTAAACACTGCTGAATGCTCACAAACCACGAACTTTCCTAAACCTCAGCACTTATAGTTTATGCCTTTGGAGCTTCAACAAGGGTTTTCTTTTAAACTACTTTTCCTGCTGTCAGTGTCAGTTATCAATCTCACAAATGTCCATATGTGATAAACTAAATGTGTGACTGACTCATAATAAAATCATCATATTCTACCCTTACAGACATAAATACAGAAATATACAAAAATGTGCTACAACCTCCCTGACAATGGGTCTCCTTTGTCCTCTTGTATCGTCTCCTCAGGTTATATAAGCTGCATGACAAGAAGTGTGAACCCATCACAATGACAGTGCCCAGAAAAGTAAGCCTGACTGATTATAGTCCTCATGCTCAGCTAAGCTTGACTTTGACAGTGGTGCAAGATGAGATTTATAAAAGTCATCGGGGTTATACTACTTTATATTTTACTTCAACTGTTTCAGAGACAGAAATACTGAACTTTTCACTCCACTGTATTTTTTATTCAGAAATAAAATTACCAGTTATTATTTAGAGGTATATTAAATATTAAAAATGTTCAATTTATAAATTATGATGCATTGTTTTACATTATATAAAACTAAATGTTTTGTAAATGGGACACTGACAGGATGCCTTCTTCTTGGTATGAATATTGAATCTGTTATTGTCCCTTTATGGCTTTCCTGTTATTATTTCTCTGCTCCTTTATTTTCTTCTTCACACAAGTGTCTCTGTTGTTCCCCTAACCTTCCCTCTTGCACAGTCGGACCTCTTTCAAGATGACCTCTACCCAGACACAGCAGGGCCTGAACCTGCTATGGAACCTGAGGAGTGGTTGGATGGCAGAGATGAAGATCCCATCCTAGTGTCCATGAGGCAGGGTTATGTGCCACCGAAGAGCCGGGAGCTCAAAGTGGTGAAGAAGAATGTCTTGGACTCCAGACCCACCACCCGTCGCAGCATGTCGACTTTGGACACCAACAGCTTGCCGGTAAGCTCATGTACTGCACATCTTGTGTGTGAACTTTGTTACAGCAGCGTTAAGTAGCACAATCTAACTTATCTCTACTAATCTGCATTCACACTGTGGGCTCCCAAAACCAGGTTATGATTTAAAGCTTCTGCATTTTATGCATTATTTGTAACCTTATGTTGCAAATTTTCAGAAATAAAAATGTATGCCTTTTTTGGCTTTGCAGCCAGTAAATGTTACCCAGATATAACTTCTAGAAAATTACTCTGTTTTAACACTTTTCCTTTTTTTCTCTTATATTTCCACCTGCCCACAACTTTATTTTTTCAAAGCTTCCATCTCTGTTTTGGTTTATTTTCTCTAGTTGCTCACCGTCCCTTATCTATTCTCTGTGCTTTCCCCTTAATTTCATCTTCTCATCCCTATCTTTTTTCCTTTCTTCTTCTGTTTCCCTTTTTTCCTTCTCCAAACTTTTCTCCCTCCTTGTCCTGTCCAGCCTCAGCTGCTTGAGAGATTGTTGGAAGAGATTCAGAATCTGAAGGCCACGGTTTTGTCTCAGGAGAAGAGAATCTGTGACTTGGAGAATAAGCTTTCCCAGTACACTAATGGCACTGCCTGACATGCATGCAAACAAGCACTGAAGAACTGGTCAGAATTTACTGACAAGGAATCACTCTTCTGAATACTCTATGAATGTGGACAAGTGACGGTTCAGCAAACAGAGCAAATTACATCCACACTGGTGGTTGATTCTATAAATCCTTATCTTTTACCATACCATACTTTTACTAAAATATACTGCAGTGAAATTATAGTCATGTCTTTACAGTGGGGAAAAAAGAATGAGATGAGGCTTGAGTAAGGGATTGTAAGTTTGAGCATGCAAGTTGGGTTACAGCTCTAAAGAAAATCTACAGTTATCACTGTTTTAATAGAGAAAATAAAAAGCATAGAAAAAAGGAAAAAATGCCAGAAAACGAATTACTGCCTGAAATGCAGCTCGTTTAGTTTTGTTAAATTGCATCTATAAGCTCTCTGAACTAAATAGACGCATTTCAGATCTACTCTCACACCTTCCCACTCCATGTGGACTCACACATGGCTTTGGAGGGTCTCTTAGTTAAGAGGAAGATCAGGAGAGGAAGCCATCCCCTGTATTCCACCATATGTCCCCATCAGATAGATGAACCTCAAATCAGCATCTGCAGTGAGTGATACTCTCAAATTAAAATCATCCATCACCTGTTTCTACTATTTTTCAGTTACATTCAGGCACTAAAACTAGTTTTCCTTATACTTTTCTTCTTCTGTGTTTGTTAATAATATTAATCTTCGTGACAAAAGAACAAATAACTATGAAGCACTTTTCAAAAACAGGTCAAAGAACTTTACAGCAATCTTCACATGACTTAGGGAAAAGTTCAAATGTGTCTGTAAAAGTAGAAAGAACAAAGAAAAAAACATTACTTGTGCTTACATTCATCATCATCAATTTTTACAGAATTGTAACGCTTTGTGAAAGTTTTGGAAATTTTGAAATTGCCACCCTGACTTCCACAAAGTACTTACAACATGTTTGGGATTCACTATGAACTAAATTTTCATTGATTTTTATTCACCTTCATGTACTTGGGATTGTAGCTTAAGCCTACACTGATGTAAAATCTTTGTTGGTGGGCTTCATGTGCCCATTAAAAGCTGGTTAGTTTAGAAAGGCCGTCAATGCAATAGACCCCTTAAGCGGAGTGAGAGTGTGTAGGGGCCAGCTTGGAATCATGCCATAGTAATAAGCATACTCGCACCATCACTCATGTATAACCATAGAATGTACACCCCCAGCAAACACACATTTCGACAACCTGTGCCACACATGACCAGTTTATTTAAAAACCTCTCAGAAAACTTTTTGAAATGTAAATAGTGAGAAAGAAAACAGGAGGTGAAAATGTAGCAAAATGTGAAAAGAGAAACGTTATGTGTTGTGTAAAGGTTATACATTAGACACATTATGACAACAATAAAAAGTGTTTTTTTTAACCGTCTGACTCATCTGTTTGCTGTCGCACCATTTCCTGGTTTGTTTCCACCTACCACCTATTAGTCCTCACAAGCTTTACAAAGGTTAGCAGGTTTTTAGCTATTCCACATAGTGCATGTGTGGAAACATCTGTGTTCTAATGTGCACTGCAGGGTTGCAGTACACATTAGAACATAGCCTTCACTTTCAATTAGAGAAAAGAGTCATTTTTGTTGTTGTTGTTTTTGTCATTGAGCAGGATTTATTACTTCAGTTTTGTCAGCATAGATAAGATTATACATTTGAAAACATTCACTTAATAAAGCATTAAAGACATCAGGTTCCTCTTTTTGTAATAAGCCTCATATTGGCTGAGCAATCAGTGGTTTGAGATATGAAGCTGCATTTATGGGTGAAATCCTAAACAAGCTGATGTACACAATATAAGCTAATAAAGTTTGTATGGATACATATTATATTATATCACAAGAAGTCAGTTTCTTTAAGTCTAATCTACACACTTCATTATTAAAATGGAACTTTAACTACAGAACACTTTGACATGAAATCACTCGATGCCCAGTTTTGTCAGAATGTGGAGTCCTAATATCACTATACTTAGACAAAGAGAGAGAGCAGCCTGTGAACCTTCCTGTCCATTGTAGACACAAGTGCCAACATTGCCCACACGATCCACAACCAGCATCTCCACTTCAGGTGAACAGCAGGATGCACTGTAGGACACCAGTGTTATGTTCTTATTGCCTGTTGCCAGGCTGGTGTTCATGGTCCCATTGCCTTGTCTGAGGCTGACACGTTCGACGCCCGTCCCTTCAGCCCCATCAGTCACCCGGAGAGAGAGTTCCCACATTGCTGAGCTGCAGTTCTCAGAGCAGTTGGACTGTAGGCTGAGCAGCTCACACACTGGCGGAGTGAAATCAGTCACCTGTGAGGGGGAGAAAAGTGCATAAAATCAGCTACTTTTCCAGCAACAAACCTAAAATTAAAAAAGGCTGGAAATTTCTAAGTAATTTCTAAACTATTTACTAGAAAGAAATTTGTGTTTTGTCAATAATTATTAACATAAATGAGTTTTAAACTGTGCACAGCAGGTCCGCTGAGAATGCAAAAACTTTCCAAATGCAAGCCTACAATTCAACACGTGAGGAGAATAAAGTTTATTGCAATTAATCAGTATTCCATTTTCCAGGAAATGTCCAAACTCCTTAAGACAAACAGTTTCCCAGGAATAATTACTATGTGATTCTTCAGGTTTTAGTATTACCGTATTAACAATGGAGAAGCGCAACACGACATAGTTACTGTCCGTGCCCCCAGGAGCCTCAGCCTCAATGGTCAGGGTGACATCAGTACCCGACGGGGTGTTAAGAGGTGCTGAGAGGGTCACAGAACCATTAGCAATTTTTCCAGTCTCCAGGAATATACTGGATGGGGATACTGAGTCGAAACCCCTGCTGTTGGTGGCTCGGATGGTAAAGTTTCCACCTGTTCCATTGGTCATAAGAGTGAAGGGCACAGAGTACAGCGTCCCAGGTACCATAATGCTGTCTGGATCAGCCTAAATAAAGAATTTGTAGAGAAACTGCCAGTTACTGCATGTATTTCCATGTTCACTGTGATGCTTTTGTGACACAAAAATGTCTGGTATTTTTTGCTCACTTTAATTGTCAGATTCGATGCTCTGAAATTGATTGGTGACTGCCTTTGAAAGACTATTGAAGCCCTGGAGGTGTAACTGTCACCTTGTCCCTTCACCCGTACCACAAACTCCTCTGATGGTAACTTGTCAACCTGGACTAAGACATTTCCACTCTCCTGCTGTGTCAGAGCTCCTTCAATCACTTCTGACCCAGACAATCCAACCAGAGTGACTGCTGTCAACGTGGCAGAGTCACTCCCCGTTAGAGTCACCAACAGGCTACTATTGACACCTTTCAAGAAAAAGTCAATTCATTATTTGGATTTTTAAATGTTATATTACAATTGGTGAATCATCAGATCTTAACACCTTCCTTTACCAGCACTGGGACGTGTCTCAAGAGCATCAAATCCTGAGAAAGGCCCTTGTGATGCTTCCACAAAGTCAAACAAGAAGTCAATAGGACTCTGACCTGAAAGAAAATGACAAGGGGGAACAATAAAAAATCCATGCATTGTTTTGCTACACCTAAGCATGTAGAAAAATATGCTGTCAATAAATGTCAGATTGAATCTGCCATTGTTTTTGTTGTTATTGTTGTGCTTATACCACAAATCCTTTAACCATTTTTTTCAATAAAACTCAAAATACTGGAGTTTCCTGTCTGCATTCCTTTACACTAGCTGATAAAATCTAGGTACAAAGACTATTTTGTCATTCTTCAACAAATTATTACTTAAATCCTAATGTCATTTAATGCTCAGAAAAACAATGCATGTCATGTTCACCATCTTAGTAAGATTACAGCATTGCATACTCCACTAGCTCAGTAATTAGAAACAACATGCAGCTGAGTTGATGGGATTGTGCCAGTTTTGCAGGTTCTTCTTCTTCTTCTTCTTCTTTCAGCTGCTCCCGTTAGGGGTCGCCACAGTGGATCATCTGCCTCCATCTCACCCTATCCCTTGCATCCTCTTCCCTCACACCAACCCTCTGCATGTCCTCCTTCACTACATCCATCAACTTTCTCTGTCGTCTTCCCCTTCTCCTCCTGCCTGGCAGCTCAGTCTCCAACATATCCATATCCACTATGTCCCTCTGATGCACTCATTTCTAAGCCGGTCCATCCTGGTCACTCCCAGAGAAAATTTAAACATCTTCAGTTCTGCGACCTCCAGCTCCACCTCCTGTCTTTTTGTCAGTGACACCGTCTCCCCATACATCATAGCAGGTCTCACTACCGTCTTGTAAACCTTCCCTTTCACTCTTGCTGCTATCCTTCTGTCACAAAGCACCCCTGACACTCGTCTCCACCCACTCCACCCTGCCTGCACTCTCTTCTTTACCTCTCTTGTGCTCTGTCTGTTGCTTTGGATGGTTGATCCCAGGTATTTAAACTCATTTGCCTTTGCCACCTCTACTCCTTGCTAGGGGTGGGGGAAAAAAAAATCGATTTTTAGATGCATCGCGATGCAGACATGGACGATTCTGAATCGATTCACAAATGTGAAAAGTCG
>VUQH01088504.1:7992-18120 GCA_015106775.1 Etroplus canarensis | reverse complement strand
ATTTATAAATAATATATATATATATATATATATATATATATATATATATATATATATATATATATATATATATATACATACATACATATACGAAAATATGTATATTTTTAAGGCACTTAACAATGACTTATGACTCATTCAAGCATTCAAAAAATGCACCAAACACAAGGGATGAACCACTGCTGTGTCTACACATAACAGCTTCAGAAGGAGGCGATTTTAAATTATATCTTTAGGCACTTTCTTACCAGCAGCCTGTTGCAAAAACATATCATTTGCTCCCGTTTTTTTAGTTGAAGCTTTAAAAAATGCCAAAGATAACACAGTTTGACAGCCATAAAATAGTACTTTTGTACAGACAAGGGGGTTCTTAAAGAGATCCCTGTGGTTTCAAAAAGACTTGATGGCCATTAGAAGACTATGGGAAAATGTTCCTCAGCCCTGAGCTCTGGAATTGCTTTCCTGATGAGTTTATGGTTTATTCACATCACACTGAATGAAATTCCTAGAACTCAGCCAGTTTGCCTCCCCCTTGAATCTGACCCTGTGAGACCTTCACCTTTGACCCCACAATCTTGTAAATGTTATCAGCTCTTTTATCCGTCACTGATATTATTCACACAAAAAACGGTGACGATCCATTGAACAAGTCAGTGTCTGTAGCGGTAACAAAATTGGTAATGGAGGGACAAATGGACGGATGGACAACCTAAAACCACAATGCCTCTGTGGTAGAGGCTGTCATGGTCCTGGGTTTTTGTGTTCCAGTTTTGTATGTTTTTGCATTTAGATTATGGTTTCTGAGTTTCTTAGGTCTAATGCACAATTTATTGTATTCTTTTTATGGTTGAGCCTGAGTTCTAACCTACCTATGTTTAGTATGGCTTATTATATCCTTCTTTTAGGGTTTTGAGTTTCTGTTCTAGTTACATTTTGCTCCATCCTGCCCTTCTGTTCTGCATATTACATTTGAGTTCTAATTTTGGCCTTCTGAGTTTATTTGTGTTTGTTTCCTTGGGTTTGGTTATATTGTCCGCCTCATGTTTCCCTGTATCTAGTTTGTGTGTGCTTTCCTGTTTTACCTTGTTCATCAGTGTTTTTTATATTTAGTGTCTGAGTCTCAGTCCTAGCTCACTCTTGTGTTTAGTTTTTAGTTTTCTATGTGTCATCCTCATGTTTATGGCCTTATGTCAAACTCTTTCATGTCTGAATTCTCAGTTATGTTTTCCACTTCCTGTTTTCCTTTTCAGTTCAATTCAGTTTTATTTATATAACGCCAGTTCACAGCAAAACTCACCTCAAGGTGCTTTACACTGTAAGGTAAAGACCCTAACAATCAGATGAGCCCCTATGAGCAAGCACTTGGTGACTGTGGGAAGGAAGAACTCCTTTTTAACTGGAAGAGACTTCCAGCAGAACCAGGCTCAGGGAGGGGCAGCTATCTGCCATGACCCACTGGAGGTGAGGGGAGAGAGAAGAGAGAAAGGGGAGCAAAAAGAGACACTTTGGTACCAGTTATGTCCCATGCATTGTGTTTAGTTTTGCTTCCTGACTCCGATTGTTGTCCCCTGTCCTCCTCTCCCTCCTTCACTCGTTAGTCATTAGTCTATGTCTATTTATGCTCTGCCTCTCTTCAGTTCTGTGTTGTGTTGTTGATGCTGGTTTCCTCTCGGCTGGTGTGTATTCCTGTCTCCCACGTTGCTTTTATATTTCATGGACTTGCTAACTGAAAAAAGCTTCCTTTGGGTTCCTTTCATCTTGCTTCCTGGAGTCCTGCATTTAGATCCTCACTCTCCACACACACTGAGCCATGACAAAGGCATAATGAAACACTAAATCAATTTTGTAAATTTTGGTCATTCTAAGTCTCATTAAGAATCCAGGATATGCTCATTGGCTAACCAGCCAGTGAGTGTGCAGTTTCACAGGCAAGAACTGGGCGTGACAAACCACATCCATGTTTAAAGACCAAAAGACTGTTTTGGTCTCTATGGATTATATCCCCATTCACTGAAATAAGGGCCTTAACCACTTTCATTGACAGGTGTAGTGGTACGTGCCATACTAGCTGATAGCTATCTTCTAAATCTTCATCATAGCTAACTGGCGTCACTGAAGTGAAATTCTTGACAGCTTTAGTGTCTTCTGGAGTATTTTTAATAGAATGATTTGAAATATAATGTGGCTTGCTGTGAGTTGCAGGTCATTCAATAAGTCTGTACTTCAGTTTAGATCGCTAAAATTATAATATTTTATTAATCTGTTTTGTAGCACCACTAAGCAGCTATCAGTGTCTGCATTGTATCCATATAGTTTATAGATACAGCTTGCTAACCAAGTTTGGTACCATTAGTTAATATTTTCACCATATCTGTTTTTTTTTTTAATAAAAATATGATTATTTGTGACCAAACTGTAAACACAGAGGCTTCAGAATACAAAATTCAGAAATCAGTGGGTGGAATCCTGGTGGCTATGTCCTTATTTCATATACAGTCTATAGTGGGGAGGTCCATGACCTTTACTAAAAAAGCAGAAATATGCCTCCATGAATAACTAACTTAGTTGAGCCTTATATCAGCTTTTCTTGTGTGTGCATGTGTGTGTGGTTGTTCAAATGCCAACTCTTATGTATTGAAACAGACAAAATATTTTTACATATAGATGGAATTATAGGGTATTTAATATTTTCTGAATGCTATTATATATTCCGCAGTCAATTGAAAGTGGTATTACTATAAAAGTGGCAGACCACTTGGAGTAACAGAGTGGGATTGCTGCGTGCTGAATCACCTTTGCTTTGCTGACTCAAGAAATGCAGAGTTCCAAATCTCCCCTGGCATTAACATGAATAAAAACAGTGCAACAGGAGCTTCACGGCATGGATTTCATGGCTAAGCAGCTGCAGCTTGGTGAATAAGGGATAATGCTATGGGCTTTTTTTTTCTGGGGTTGGCTTGAGTCCCTTAGCTCCAGTGAAGGCAAATCTTAAAGCTTCAGCTTACCAAGGCATTCAGGGCAATTCTACACTTCCAACTTTGCGGGAACAGCTTGGAAAAGACACTTGTCTTTTGCAGCAGGACTGTACCCCAGTTCACAAAGCAAAGCCCAAATATAGGCATAGCTGAATGAGTTTGGAGGGGAAAAAAATTGACTGGTCTGCACAGAGCCCTGATCTCAACCCCTCAGTCGAACACCTTCAGGATGAACTAGAATAGGGATTATGAGCCAAATCCTCTTATCCAATATCAGTGTCTGACCTCACAGTGTCATCATTTCTAATTCAAGGGAGGACTCAAGATGCAGTTACAGTTCACAAAAAGGTTTAGAGTTTATTGTTGCATGTGAGGGTGTATATACAAGTAGTGGTGCTCTGGTGCTGTACAAGGTGGTGCAGGGTTCCTCCAGTCTGGGTGCTTCAGCGTGTCCA
The DNA here is from genome assembly GCA_015106775.1 of Etroplus canarensis. NCBI lineage: Eukaryota > Metazoa > Chordata > Actinopteri > Cichliformes > Cichlidae > Etroplus > Etroplus canarensis. The sequence continues at coordinate 14,690 of VUQH01088504.1, read as the reverse complement.
AAAGGTTCCAGAGTGCCAGAGTATCCGAGATGGGGTCCAGGTTAGACCCCCAAAGCAAAGCAGAGCTGAGACGAGGGAAGCAGAGGTGGAGGTTCAGGGAGGTGCAGGATTCACAAATGAGCCAACGTACTGTGAGACATGAAACAAGCTTACTGCGAATTCTCATCAATGATCTGGCACTGAGTAAGGGTCCCAGGTCTGCTTAAAAAGGGTACGGCCTGTGTCACTGTGACAGGAAACAGGTGTGCCAAGTCATATTCAGAGGAACACACCTGTTCCTGTAATAAAACACAATTAAGACCCTCACTCACGTGCGTGCGCATGCACACACACACACACAGAGCGAGAGGAAAAACAGTAGGGAGTCAAACTCCAAGGGACCGGGGACCATGACACACAGATGCTCTTCTGGATGAATGGGCAAAAATTCCCACAAATACACTCTAAAATCTTGTAGAAAGGCTTCCCAGAAGAAGTATAATGTTGTGGTTCCAAAGAGGGAATCAACTCCATATTATCACCGGTGGTTTTAAAATGGATGTAGATTTGGATGTCATAAAAGCCCAATGCTTTTGTGCATGTAATGTAAAAAAAAAAATTTACTCTAGGTCCAATTAAACACTTGTTATGGTGCTTTCAGTGTGAGCTCATTTGTAAGCTATTCAAGCATTTCCATTTATAATGGCTTGATGGCAGATAGTGTAATATGTAAATACTGTATGTATTATAGTCCAAAGATAAATACAAAGATAGCAGGCAGACGTACATGTGAGTTGGTTTTGACCCTCTGTGCTTCAAATGGATACAAATAAAATTGTAGTTTTAATGGTGTGATATTGGTTCCTAATGTCTCATAAAATACTAATACAGCATTGTTTTATTAATAAAATGGAAAATAATTCTGGTCTTTTATCCAGTTTTTTTTATTCACTGTAGACTGTTTCAACACACTGTTATCTTAATGCTGCATTAGAAGCTTTTCAACTGTGCCATCAATTGTATTGCAGGGAAAAAACACTCCACAATCACAGGCAGCCTGCAGTGTTCAAGTTTCAGAATTAATGAAGGGAAGTTTTATTGACGCGTAATCAGCGTAATTATCCTGAAGAAGGCAAAGTGAATTCTAATTACTGCCAGTGCAACTTTTCCAGATGATCACCTTCATTTCCTCACAAATCTCTCTCATCTCAGACTCATCATTCAAGAAAGAAAGCTCTCCACTGATGAGGAAGAAGTGGCCAGCAAACAGCAGCGGTATTATCCATATGCCACATATATACAACACACCTAGTGTGCATTAAGTGGGCAATTTGCTTGGAATACACTGATCAAGTGAATCCAGGAAAAAGCCATTATCCCTCACTGATTTGCTGGATTAAATCCATGCCACTCAACGTGGAGGAAAAGTTAATGGAGAAAAACAGGAGGCAAGACTGCGCAGCTTTTAGGTGAGTGTGCAAAAAGGGCTTTGATTCAATAACAGGAATATGCTGTAAATATAATATACAGGTCCTCCAAATAACTAGATATGCACTCAGTTGAGCATTTATGGCATACTTTGAGATGATGTGTGAAATAGAACTTCCATAAAAGTGGCCAGTGTAGGCGATCAGTCAAATTTATGTTAGTTTGGGATTGGATATGTCTATCCCCATGACCACAACAACTCCAGACTCACAGAGAGACTTCTAAGGGAAGTGATTCTTTTAAAATGCTAGTCTGTTCAGAAGAAAATGGGTTTCATTTGTATATGGAGGATAATGGTGTGTATATTGAAGTGCATCAACATTAAGACGTGATTTCTCGAGCCACAACTGTAGCAAGAGATAACAGCAGCAGCAATGATCTGGTCTCAGTGAGAGTTATATGGCTGTGAACTCTGAGCTACTGACTCCTGAGCGAGGCCAAAAGAAGCGCCACTATAGCTGTGTAGATTTATGTACCTTTTATAGTTGACAAGGGATGATGGCAGCTATACAGTACTGTGCAAAAGTCTTTAGCCACTCCTCATTTCTTTATATTCTGCTTCCATGGAGCAGTTTTTTTAAAGTGGTCTTGAGCAATAGTTCTCCAGGCTTTCAGAAAGTCTTTCAAAGTATTTCTTTGGACATTGGCTGCTTTTTTACTCATTTCCAGTTAAGTCCTTACTCCTGATCGTTTTCAGAGGAATGCTTTTTGTTTGTTAGGCCACTTAACCCTGATCTATGAATCATTCAAGCATAAAAAAGGCATGAACCAATGTTGTGTCTACATGTAACAGAAAAATTAGCAAAGAACCAATCATTAGGTGCTTTGTTACTAGCAGCCTGTCACAAAAACACATCATTTGTTCTTATTTCTTTAGTTAAATCTATGAAAAATGCCAAAGATAACTCAGTTTGACAGACATAAAATAGTATTATTGCACTAACAAGATGATTTTCAAAGGGAGGCCTAAAAACCATCTACAGCAGAACAGTATCTGAAAGTCATGTTTTTAAGAAATGTGAAAAAATCCAGCAAAGGCCTGACACATCTGGCACTTCACACAGTCGAGCTACTGTTCACAGAAGTCTAGTCAGAAATGGTCTGTGTGTCTGTAACAACAATGCAACCCCCCCCTTGGGGTTAACAAACAACTGGACTATTTCCTATTGTCACGTTGCGCTTATACTGTAAATAGTATTGTTTAACTGTGGACCACCTATGCTACATATTGGATTTAATTGTATATAGGGTTTATATATTTTTATCTTCTTTTTATCTTTATTGTCTATCTTTCATATTTATATATATTTAATGGAGTTTCTGTAATGCACGCAATTTCTCCCCTGGGATTAATAATGTATTCTGACTGATTCCGAGGTCAGAAGAGGTACCACCATGACTACAACCATCTGCAAAACACGGTGGAGGCTCGGTCATGGTTTAGGGCTGCATTTTCAGCCCATGGTGTTGGGGAGCTCGTCAAAATTGATGGAATTATGAACGCAGAAATGTACCATCAGATTTTGATTCATCATGCAATACGATCTGAAAAGACAATGATTCCAAAAACCCTGCCAATGCAGTAAAAGTCTACCTGAGTAGAAAAGAACCACACACCCAATGGAAGACTATCAGTCATGGATCGACCTCCCCAGAGCCTAGACCTCCACATTCTCAAAGCAATGTGGGATCATCTTGGCAACGAATGGAACATTCAAAGCCAACATCCAAAGAAGAGCTGTGGAATGTCCTTCGAGAAACATGGAGAACTAGTCTTGAAGACTAAACAAGGTCATACCAAATATTTTAAGCTGGTTAGAACTGTATAACCTCTGTTTTTACCTCAAGCACATGTTTCAATAAATCAAGACTTTTGCACAGTACTGTACAAACTCCAAGATTTTAAGCTTACCAGGGTTGATAAATTTTAAGGTGTCCTCCTCACACTAGAATGCAACTGAGACATCATGACACATAAAAAGCTTAAGATGCTCTCACATGTCATGCAAAATGTCCTTAAAACGTTGTGTGCTATGATTTAAACACCATATTTTGTGTTAGTGAATGACAATGAAATGAGTCGACCAAAAGTGCAGATTTGATGTTTGTGTTTTTATATGTCCATGTAAAATTCATGACTACTTCACAAACTGTGTTACAAAATTGCATTTTTTTTTATTATAAACACATTTCTGCTAATTGCAGCTCAAAACTAAGAGAACAGCCTCCACAGAGGCACATCACTTAATTACTGATCTGTTTGGGTCAACTTTATCCAACAACAGACCAGTGCAAACTGTAGGTGGTCCACTATTATCTGTAGTACCTTAGAGTGTTCCACTGAAGTGGTTAGTCATGTACACTTTACACAAGAGATGACATCACCTACTACATCTGCCAGCATACAGAAAGTTACCCAGGAAAACAACCTATGCATAACATCTGCTGTCTTCTCACTGGCTGCCAGAGCCCAGCCTGCACTTATCAACTCCCACTGTCCCTGCAGAGATGTTATACTGCACTGTAAACATCCTTTTATGCTCACAGGATGTTTGGCGCCCCATACACCAAGTTCCACCAAGTTCCGCTCAGTGGCATTCAGATATCCTTTAGGATGGTAAAGGCCCATAACTTTATTACTGACTCAATCTACAACAGGTTATGGGCTTAATAGAGCAGGAAGCAGCCATGAGAGATGACTAAGTCTCTTTTTGCAGAAGACTGATAATTTTTTTTCCAATGCCACCAGGACAAATTCCTGCTCTGTTTACGACAAATTAAATACATTAGATTAATCAAGAAAGTATTACATAATAAACATCGGCAATATGAATGGCCCATAATCAGAAGACAGCTACAGAATAATATAATATGAACTGAATTGGATAAAAGAATTATCCAGCAGAAAAATATTACACAGAAATGATCAGTTTTATCAAAATCCAAACATAGTCTCTTGTGATACTGTATCCTAAAAGATGAGTGAAGGGGCATGTGGTGAAAAGGCAGAAGCAAATGCCGTGCTGTCACACTGCAATGCTTGCATAACACTGTTATCAGTCTTTGAGAGCCGCACACAAATCTGGTCGCTGGGGTATAGTGGTCTTGAGTATCTTATGCTTGCTCTATAAACAAGAGATGAGACCAGAGGAGAGGCCCAATTGTTCCATCTGGAACTATATCAGTCATCATCGTCACTTATCATTTCAATACACTGTGAGAGTCAGGGAAGATTTGCTGTGCAGGGTCCTGTTCCAACAGATTTATACAAGGATACAACAAATATATAACATAAGGACATATTTTAAAAGCAGCTGTATTTGATCTGTAACATAACATAACACGCCTGACAATATAATGACCTTTTCAAAGAGTCAATTTCAAATAAATTAAGACAAATAGTTTGCCAGTCTGGACCTAGGGTAACCAGATGTCCCTCTTTATGTGGGACTGCAGAGCATTTTTATCCCTTGTTCCCCTGCAGAATGTCCCACATTTTGATTACATCTAGTCTTAAAAATTTAGTCACTACAAAATCATAAGCTACACAGATTTTTATGGAACACTGTGAAAAGTTGCGACTACAAAGCGGGATGGCTGGTCACCGTCTGTGGATCATTCAGGTTTGCTTTTTTACATAATTCCACAATCTTCCAGAAGTCTTGTGGTTTGTTCAGATGCAAGTCATCCTAAAGAAGCGTTTTCCAGGTGACCCATCCACACAAGCCCTACTTGTTCAGTCTATTTCTAATGGCAAATTTACATGCTCAGAGAAACTGTAACAAACCCAAGAGCTGTATCTCTATAGGCCTCAGTTAGCATGTTAAAGTTCATGATGGTACAATTAGAAAAAGACCTAAACAAGTATGGCTCTTTTGGAAGGGAAAACCTTCTTCAGCATGACTGAAGTTTGCAAATTTGCATCTGAACAAACCACAAGGCTTCTGAACAAACAATGTCCCTTGGTCAGATGAGAATACAGTAGAGATGTTGGGCCACATTTTTATATTTGGGCACAATACACAGCGCTGCATTTGGGGAAAAAGCAAACACTTCATACCAACTGTCAAGCACAGTGGTGGAGGAGTGATGATTTGGGCTTGTTTTGCAACTACAGGTCTTGTGCACCTTGCAGTCACGGAGTTGATCCTGAACTCCTCGGTAAACCAAAATATTTTAGAATCAAATATGAGGCCAAAAATCCTCCCAATGATGTGAGAAACTGATTCAACCATTCAAGTTATTGCCAGTGAAGGTGAAAAACGTCTTTATCTCATGACTGAATCTTTAAAACATGGACCTCCATAGCGACTTGGAAAGAAACTTTTTTGTTTTTTTAATTTTTAAAAAAGATCCACTGGATAAATTATGCACGTTTTGCCTGTTAGAATATAGCCAACTTTTTTTTTTTTTTGAAAACAAAAGACTAGCCTTTTGTTTTCAGAAAACACAGGTTGTGGTAAATATAGGATTAAAGATAATAAGAGCAATTCACTCTCTCTATAAAGAGCAGCACGTGTCCCTCGCTCATGTCTTTATCAGCAGGCCTACCTGTTTGTTGGGAAAATGAGCAGTGACGGTGCAGTATATTATTCCAAACTAACAAATGGCCTGTACATAGTTTTTAAAAATCCCAACATTATGACTGGCAATTATTTAGAACCTCTCTTTTATAATGTATGTGGCTGCAACATACTAACTTTCAAGCATTTTGTGATGCGTGGCTTCTTTTCGCTTGTTAATACCTGCTTGGTCTCCTGCTGCTTTATTGTGTTATCTCAAAGAGAGCCAGTAATTTAAGATGCTGGAAGAAGGTCAATGAATGAGCAAATTTTGAGAAAAAATAGACATCTGCCTGCTGCCCAAGCTGAGCGTGTGAACACAAGCCGCAACAGGAAAAAAAAAAAAAAAAACCTCAAAAATGGGGTGAGATTATGGATCCCCAAAGAGTTCCCCCCTGAAATCGACAGGGCCAAATTTAGCAACTGGGTGTTTTCCACAGGATCAGCTGTATGTTTGGATCACTCCCATGTGACTGAAAGTTTCTGAATAAGAATTTAACCTCACAGCAAATGATGTTAGCAAACCTGGGACGTGAGAGCAGACCTCCCAGTTGCCAGGGGCATCTCCAGATGTCAGGAAAAACAATAGCAGTCCTACACAGATGTGAAGGAGGAGTCATCTTCGTTGCAAAAAAAAAAAAAAAAAAAAAGCACGTTCAAAATTTTTTT
>VUQH01088501.1:16504-38906 GCA_015106775.1 Etroplus canarensis | reverse complement strand
TCTCTTTTTACATACATCTTGCATTCTATGTCTGCTGCCAACACAGAGAGATGCTAAACAAATTTTCATCGTACTCTGTGTCAATGACAATAAATCTATTCTATTCTATTCTGCACAGTTCAGTTTTGTGTAGTTTTATTTTATTATTAAGTTGGATAAGAAAATTACAGACTACTTCCCAGCATTGCTCAGGTGTCCCTCATTGTCCCACACACTCAGCAAAATGATCTCCAAAGCCATGTCATGGGTGTGAAGCTTGACTCTCTGTAGGTGGTGTCAAAGAGGAGGATGATGTCTAACTTAAAGACAATATTGGACAATCCTTTATTTTTTAATAGTCCCACATTGGGGAAATTTCAGGTTTTACAGCAGATTATTGTGATTTTGAAGCAAAAGGTCCCTGGTTCGATTCCAGGTGGGGACACAAGCCCCTCTCACCATGGAGGGTTGCGTCAGGAAGGGCATCCGGTGTAAAACCTCTGCCAAATTACCAATGCGGATTAATGCGCTGTGGCGACCCCTTGGTGGAGAATACAAGGGAGCAGCTGAAAGGTACATTTTGTAATATGCTGAGTATTGCAATAAAATATACTGCAATTTATCACCTTTTAACAACTGCAAATTATATCCCCCAAAGATAAACTTTGTCAATATTTGCTTTATCTAATAAGATAACAGTTCTCAGTCGGTTCCTCTCTCTCCTTTCACTTATTTTTATTGCTGCCAAATGGGGATTATAAAGCAGCTAGACTAACAATGTCATTAAACCTATCATAAATTACAAAAACTGTATTACAGTCTCGTCCAACTTAACTGAATGAAAACATGTATGGCATACTGTACCATTACATGTATTTTGAACAGTGCAGCTTGTACAACAGAAGTTACGCAGCCTCTTCAGAAAGTGAACAACTTGAAAATACAAGCTGATTACACAGGACAAAAAAAACCAAAAACAAATGCTTTTACTATTTTAGAAATAAAACAATCAATTTGTATCTGCAATTTTTAAATATTAATATATATTTGGTATACCTGTATCAGTACAATATTGCCATGCAAAATATCGGGATATGATACTGTATCACTCCCCCCTCCCCACTGCTAATACTTATATCTACTATTTTAGCTGAGTGTTTATTGGGCATTGCTCTTTTTACATATAGATGTATACATTTTCCTATCTATCTATCTATCTATCTATCTGTCTGTCTATCAACACAGTGTTTGCCCCACACTTTGTTGGGATCTGGTCACTCTGGCTGTGGATGAATGAAGCTCAGAGTAAAAAAGCGCTATATGCCATTTACCATTTAAACTGTCCAAGTTTCTTTCAAAGTTTAGTGTCGTTAAGGAAAAAGTTAAATTCCACCAACAGGGTGGCTGACAGACTTTTCCTTCTGTTTAGCGATAAGAAAATAAAATGTAGGTGAAAACTTTCCGTCTTGAGAACACAGTTCCCAACACCCACACATTAGTGGATTTAACATCAGCCAACTAACTTGTGTGTTAGTTATGGAGCCAGCTACTCACCGGTTAAGTTTGTACAGGAAAATATTCTCACTATAAGTAACTCAAAGTTTTCTTTTTCATTTTTTTTGTTATACCTGCACTCTCCTCAGTGGCCCCAAAGACTGTGCTCTTGTCCAGTTTCACAACTGGTTTGTGTGGCTGGGAGAGCAACAGTTCCACTCCATTGTTGTCTCCGCCTAGCGCTGCCGGGGCCTGCTCTACCGCCATCACCGGCTTCGCTTCCTTCTCCGCTGGCTGCGCACAATTCGGCGCCGCCTCCCAGCTCTCTGTCGCGGCGGAGACGGACGAGAACTGCTCCGCTTCGACGATTTTTAATCCGGAGTTAGTCGCCGGAGCTATTTTCGAAATCTTAGCGGCAGGTTCGTCCATATCGGAGGCGCCTGAAAAGGCCGTTCCGAGACTGCTCTCTCCGTCCGCCATCTTCAGCCCGCAGAGCCGCCGAGCAGAGCCGCCGAGCAGAGCCTTCCTCTCGGACAGCTGGCTCATTTGCATAGCACACGTGATTCGTTCTCCACCAATGACTCCCGGGCGGAGCGTTCCCCGTTTACGTCTGTGATATTAAACCATAACAAAATACTGCTGCCTTCAAACGCTGTCAGAGGAGTTTGAATCGTAGGTCAGTGCTTACACAAGACTGCTAAAATGCTGCCTTTCAGTGACATAATAAGTCACGTAAATAAACTAGATTCTTTATTTACTCGTAGCCAGTGGTGGACAGAGTACACAACTTAAGTAGAAAGATGCATTTCCTGTTGAAAATGCAAAGTGAATGCTGAAAGGTCTAAGATGTTTTCCTGCCTATGCTGAAATGATTATGTGCTTAAATGAGTGAAAACTAATTTTCATTAAAAAAAAATGTCTACAATTTTAAGTCTAGAATCAATAGAATGGGAAGCTGAAAGAAGCAGAAATTCCCGAAATGTGAAATTGCTTTAACAAATGGGAACAAATGGGAAAAAGTACAACTGTGACCCTTAAGTGCCTGAAACTTGATTTGAACCAGCTTAACTGCATTGTGCAATTTAAAGTGTACTATTAGCAGAATGGGAAGCTCTTGTGTCTTGGGACCCATTTAAAGTTTGAATGGTGTCTTCTAGCTGAAAGTATGTTGAAGTGAAAGCTCAAAGAAAGGTGGGTTTGAAGAATATCTGAAGATTTCTCCATTCACTCTAATTATAAAAAAGTCCATAACTATTTTTAAATGTATAGAAGTTATATATGTATATATATATATATATATATATATATATATATATATATATATATATATATATATATATATATGAAAGCTGAATATAAGCACATTTGTCCTGAAAAAGCTTAAAATTTAGATACCTGAATGGTTTCTGTGAACCAAAACCTGCAGAAGTTGAAGGACTATTGGATGAGAGCATGGATAGAACCAGTAGGAATTAAGGACTTTACTGAAGTAGAGGTTTAGTGTATTTATACTTCATTTAAGTAGTTTTATGTTTTGCTACTTTCTGCTTCCACTCTACTATATTTTGGATGCAAATATTGTGCTTTGCACTCCATACTATTTATTTTAAGCTTTAGTTACTTATCATGTTTCAGATAATTTTCATTATTATAAATCAAGCTATCTAGCAATATATAAGCAATTAAAAAGATCAACAATAACAATGTGAAAGTGATATAAACATTAATGAATCAATAATTATGATCTGATAATATAATACATACAATTCCGCAAAGTGCTATTCTCCATAGTGATTATGTTTACTTTATTTACTTTAAATATATTTGATCATGCAATTTGTGCACTATTAAGTTACTTAAGTAGGGTTATAACTTTTAATTAAGAGCTGCACTTTTTTCATGAAATAAATCTGACACAGGGCAGCATATGAGCCTAACATAATCATACCCAGTGTTTTGTATGGCAATTTTCATTACTGATTTAATTTCCAAACCCTGATTTAAATTGAAGTACTAGAGCGTAAAAAAATGTACCTTCAGCTGCTCCCTTGTATTCTCCTTAAGGGTTCGCCACAGTGGATTAATCCACATTGTTAATTTGGTAGCGATTTTATGCCATATGCCCTTCTTGACACAACCCTCCATGGTGAGAGGGGCTTGTGTCCCCACCTGGAATCGAACCAGGGACCTTTCGCTTGTAAGGTGAAAGTGTAAATCACTACTAGAGTACTTGCTCTTAAAAATACTTAAGTATTCAACGTACATGTCAAAAATCTTAAAATGTATTTTCATAACTCATGAGTTCAGTAAAGAATAAATGGCTGTATGTTCATCTATCCTATGTTTATTTAGAAAAACATATGCAATTTTTAATGCACATGCTACAGATTTGCAGTTCTGACATAATAGGAACAATAACAGAACAGCCCAAAATAGCTGACTACAAAAAAATACATATGAAAACATCACAAGTTTCTGAATAGATACGAGGCACAAGGACTCTTGAACTATGCATTTGTGCAACATATTTTTATTCCAGATGTTACTAGAGCTCCCTTTGTTTTTTCACTTCTGTGATGTTAGTGGTGTTAGCACCTAACTTATACTAAACATAAAAGAGAGAGGCCTCTGTGACAAGTTCTCTACTGTTTTCTGATGACCTACTTTCTAATACATTCAGATAAAGATTGTGCTATAAAGAAACAAGTCTTTGGTTCCAAAGTAGGTATCAAATTATATTTCCAAAGGGTGTATGATTTCCCATGTTTTTTAAAAATTCCAATGCAAATCAGATAGAAATACTGCATTTTTTCTTTTTTTAATGCCTATGCTTTGTTTAAATTTGCTGTGTTTAAAGATTTTTAGTTATAATCCAGCTTTTACCAACAGACTTCAGAATAAAAGTAGCGAGTACTCCAAAACATTTAAAGAAATGTAGTAAAGTCAAAAGTGTGATATTTGTCTTTCAAATGAGGTGGAGCTTAAGTAGTATGTTTCAAATAACATTCAAGTGAAGTACAGATACTCAAGAAATGTACTTAAGTACAGTACTTAAGTACATTTACTTTGTTACTGTCCACCCCTGCACATTTTCCTTTGGAAGGTCCCTAATTCAGGTCCCAGTTGGGACACAAACCCTTCCCACCATGGGAGGGTTGGATTAGGAAGGGCATCCAGTATTAAGATTCTGCCAAATTACAAATGCAGATTAATCTGCTGTGGAGGCCTCTTTGGGGTAATACAGTGGGGAAGCTGAAGGTATTGCTCTCATGAAATAAGAAACCTCCCCCAGAAATGCTCTGTTCAATCTCAGAAAATGCCACTTTAAAAAACAAACAAAGTGTGGTGCCACTGTAATAGTAACTTGTCAAAAACAGGAAGTTTTTTGTAATTTAATGCAATTTTAAAAATAAAAACCCCAATATTTGTTATTTAATGGTTTATCTTTTTCTCTGTCACTTTAGTGTAATTTGCCAGCCCATGGGTGATGCCTCTGTCAGTAAGAAGACTTTAAAACTGACACAAATACAGTTAAAAGTTGGTTGTTTTTTTTTTTAAATTATGCTACGCATACCACTTTGCAATTTTACATTTTCCAAGACATCCAGTGGGCCGAACTGGACCCTTTGGCGGGCCGTTTCTGGCCCCCGGGCCGTATGTTTGACCCCCCATGTCTCTTGCCCAGTTGAATCAATCAAATTTAGCGCCGAGCAGGACCTTTATCTAGACCCCTGAATGCATCACACGTCATGTGGCGAACAGGGGGCAGCTGGGTTTGTCTACAACTCAAGAGCGATCACGCCTCTCAGTTTTAGCAGCCTAACAGTCTCTGCAATCTAACTCTGGCTGATAAAAGCGTACTAAGATAAACTTTGAAAACACTCCCATTGAGTGAGTGGGGGCATCGGTAACCCTTGAACCGAGCAGCTGTTATCTGGCGCAGCGGCCCTTCGTGCTCCGTTAAAAGAAGCCATACGTGCTCCTCTGGGAGATTTTTATGGAGGCTGTTTTGAGCTGTAAACCAGAGGACTTGGAGGATTACTACGGGTTGCTAGGATGTGATGAACTGTCATCGGTAAGCTGGTTAACGGACGTTGCCTCGATCAGTAAGCTAACACTGGTTTAAGAGCTGAGAAGTGGAAACTAACGTGAAAATACTGAATGAGGCGTGAACCATCAGCACCCTGTACATTGTTGAGCCAAACAAAAAGTCTCAGATGTGTGTGCTTCAGGTTAATCTGAACCGGCAGAGACCTGTTGATGCTTCACCAAAAGATGCCAAACTAGTCGTGCGTCGCTGTCTCTATCAGCCGGTTTTATCGTTTATGTATAATCAGTATACACGGATACACGGTCAGCAGGATATTTTATGTGCATTTATCGTCTTCCCACTCAATGTATCACACAACACTAAGCAACACGAAGAAACTAATGCAGCCCAAGGCCTCAAACGCACCATTCAGTAACATTTGCAGGAGAAAATAGGGCTGACCAGTTCAGGATCAGACCTTTAGGGGACTCAGCCCCTAATGAAACGATGATACCGATTGAACTCTGTTAAAAGTGTTTGAATTATTACATAACTGGACTGATACACCATTCTGTGCAATATCATGTGACTCTCATACATGCACTTTAAAAATATTTTTATATGTACCTGAAATGCAGTTTCTTTTTTTTCTTTTTTTTTAAATCTTTTAGTACAATTACAGCTTAGTGTAGTGGTTTATACGATTGCCTTACAAGCGGAAGGTCCCTGGTTTAATTCCAGGCGGGGACACAAGCCCCTGGTGGGTTGCATCAGGAAGGGCATCTGGTGTAAAACTGCTGTTACAAGTGCAGATGAATCTGTTGTGGAAAAATGCAAGGGAAGAATTGAAGGTACATTATTAAATATTTTTTATTATGTGAGGGTTGTTTGCAGGACATATATGAGGACAGTGAGACAGTGGTGAGGTGTGCAGTAGGACTGATAAGTGGGTTCAAGGTGGGGGTGGGATTACATCAGGGATCAGGTCTGGACCACTTCTCATTTGCAGTGGTGCTGGACAGGTTGACAGATGAGGTCAGCCAGGAGTCTTCATGGACTCTGATGTTTGCAGTCGACATTGTGATCTGTAGTGACAGCAGGGAGCAGGTAGAAGAGAGCCTGGAGAGAAGAGGAATGAAAGTCAGTAGACGCAAGAAAGAACACGTGATTGAAAGGGAGCGAGGCAGGTGGAATGGTGAAGACACAAGGAGTAGAGGTGGTGAAGGTGAATGAAGTTTAAATACGTGGCGTCAAGCATTGTATGTGACAGACAGAGCACAAGAGAGATGAAGAAGAGAGTGCAGGCAGGGTGAAGTGGGTGGAGACGAGTGTCAGGGGTGCTTTGTGACAGAGGGATAGCAGCAAGAGTGAAAGGGAAGATTTACAAGACAGTAATTAAACTTGCTGTGATGTATGGTTTGAAGATGGTGGTAGTGAAAAAAGACAGGAGGTGGAGCTGGAGTTGGCAGAGTTGAAGATGCTGAGATTTTTTCTTGGAGCGACCAGGATGGACAGGATTAGAAATGAGTACATCAGAGGGACAGCTCATGTTGAGTGGTTTAGAGACAAAGTCAAGAGAGGCAAGGCTGAGATGGTTTGAACATGTTCAGAGGAGGGATAGTGGATATATTGGACAAAGGATGTTAAAGATGGTGATGCCAGGCAGGCGGAAAAGAGGAAGACCACAGAGAAGGTTAATGGATGTAGTGAAAGAAGACATGCAGAGGGCTGGTGTGAGGGACGAGTATAGAGGCAGATGAACTGTGGCGACTCCTATCAGAAGCAGCCAAAAGAAGAAGATTTAGATGTTTTTTATTCTTCTTCTTTTTGATTAAGAGTGGTTGTGTGAGTATGTGATGCTTTTTTAGGTGCAGTGCAACAAATTTCGTTGTTCTCGTGTGCAATGGCAATAACTTTTTGCAATTTGTAATTGTAATTGAATTATTTAGAATAATCACAGATTATTCCCTTTAGTTAGAGACCCTTTAGTTAATGAAATCCAATCATGATGACCAGAATTTTCCAAAGTAAGTTAAAAATCAATTTGTAGCAAAGCAGATATGGAGAGAAAAGTGCACAGCATTGTTTCAGTCTCTTAACCACATTAGGGCAGTCCATCATCCAGCAATTAAAGTAACAGCATTCAGTTAAAGACATTGGCAAATCAGGTTTCCTTTCCATGCAAATGTGCAAGAAGCAAGTTGACAAGAGATTTGTTTTTAACATTTAAGTTTTCAGGTTCATGCAGATCTTCCTTTTATTGTGCAGATGCAATACAGGTAGGCTTCCCCTGAGTGAGGAATAGATATGTAGTTCTGTTCAATCCATTTTTAGAATGATATAAGTCCTGTTGTGAAGTCCATACTACTGGACAAAGCTCAAAATGAATTTGCTAATGTACACTATGTTGTGTAACTATGTTAATACTTGAGCACCATTAAAAAAAGAATCTAACCTTGTTAATAGACCAATTCTAGAAAACGATCATTTTTATATCATATGTAAGAATTGAATTTGTTCCCTTCTTGGAAGCAGAACTGAAGCTATCCCCAGAATTTTAAAATATTTAGATAATCACAGTCCCCATTAGATTTCTTTTGTGTTTTCTTACAGACTGAACAGATTCTCAATGAATACAAAGTCCGAGCCTTGGCGTGTCATCCAGACAAGCACCTTGACAACCCAAGAGCAGGTAAAAGCAGCATGTGCACCACTCCTGTGTGAGAGTCATATTCCAGATAACTGTTTCTTAATAGCCAAAATTTTAATTTGAAGGGTGTTTTTATGACCTCTTCATGCATGTTTTTATTACTTTGTTTATATCTCTTTCTGATGTCTTGATTTCAAAGCAAATTATGTTATTGGTGCAGCTTCATAGAATGGGTTATTATGCCTATTCCGTAAGTTTTTTATGTTAGACCCTTACATTTCTTTTTACTTTTTTACAGTGGCAGATTTCCAGAAGCTGCAGAAAGCTAAAGAGGTGTTATGCAATGAAGCCAAAAGGAAAAACTATGATCTCTGGAAAAGAAGTGGCGTTACTATTCCATTTCATGACTGGCAAGCCTTGAATGACTCAGTAAAAACTGTATGTAATATTTTTTACTTGGTGCATTGTTTTGAAAAATGCAATCTCTGTAACTTAGAAAGGCTGGTCATATGTTTGCAGTCAATGCACTGGGCTGTGAGAAATAAGAAGGAACCAATGTTGGAGGACTCCAAACAAGAAGAGCCAGTCACTTCACAAGCAGAGGGTCTTCACTGTGAGCAGGAGGCAACAGGAGGACCTTCATGTGAAGGCATTCCATGCTCAAGTAAGTGACATTCAAATGTCATCCATCCATCCATCCATCCATCTGTCCATTTATCTATCCATCCATTTATCTATCCATCCATGCCCACACCTTTCTCTTTCTGACCACCTCGTCCAATGCTTCTGGGGGGGACACCAAAGCTTTCCCAAGCCACCTAAGAGATGTAATCTCTCCAGGATACCCTGGGTCTACCCTGGGCCCTCCTCCTGTTTGGATGTGCCCAAAACACCTCAGGCATTCAGAAAGCATCCTAGTCAGATGCCCAAACCATCTTAACAGACTCCTTTCGATGTGGAGGAGTAATGGAGTCTGAGTCCCTGCTTAATGATCAGGCTTTTTACCCTGTCTCTAAAGCTGAGCCTAGACACCCTTTGGAGGAAGCAGCTTGTATCCGTGATCTAATTTCTTTTGGTCACTAGCCAGAGCACATGAGCAGAGGCAAGGGTAGGAATGGAGCTCAACTAGTAAATAGACAGCTTTGCTTTAATGCTCAGCTCTCTCCTGACAACAACAGACCTGCAGGACGGCCGCATTACTGCCCATTCCCTCCTTCCCCTCATTCATGAACAAGATCGCAGGATACTTTCAATTGTTTTCAAAGTCTGAAACAGTATGGGAAACAGCTTCTTTTAAAGCAAGATATTTCTGAATTGCAATACACAACAAAACTTAAAATACTTGCAATAACAAGTAAGTGAGTGCCTTATTTCTGAAGTGTGGATATAAGAATCTTTAGTTCACAAACGTACCCGTATGACAGATATCTCTATCATAGCACTCACTACTTTGGGTGTATTTTTGATCTAATGTCACAGCAGAGAGGCAATGGATATTCAGAGCAGCTGCTCAAGAACCCCTCTGGTGTTGTATTAACATCATAGAATGTTAAAGTAGGGGTTATTTAGTGCTCCTAATAAAGAAGCGCTGCACGCCTACCCGATGTTTTCTGAAGTGTTTCGTTTTGCACTTCAAAGGTACTTGAGGCATTGAAGTTTTGACAACAGGACAATCTGCACACGTGACGTTTTTACAGGTTCAGATTAATTTGAACATGGATGGTTTTCTTTCATTTTTATTTTGTTGAAGTTTCAGCTTTAACAGTGATTTAAAACTGGGCAGTGAATACTGTACATTTTTCTTCCTTTCATCTGTTTTTTAGCAACAGTCTAGAGAGCTGCAGGGAAACCTTACTGAGTTTTCCTGGGATCCCACAGAAGAACTGGAAGCTCACTGTGGTTTCCTTCTCCTTTATAAATCTGTCTTGAAATTGTAACTATAGATTTACATGAAAAGCACTGGAAATTGAAATGAGTTAGAAGTCTTTCATAACCACTGAGATAAATACTTACAAGTCAGTATTACTATAACTGCAACACAGGAAAAGCTTATAGCCCTTTCATGACATCCCATTCTAAATACACTGGCAGAGTTGGTCCTCCCTTTGTAGCTTGCACTCTTCTCAGAACATGTTCTACAAGATTTTTGAGTGTGTCTATGGGGATTTTTGTCTATTCATCCAGAAGAGAATTTGTAAGGTCAGACACTGATGCTGGATGAGAGGGCTAGTTCACTATCTCCATTTTAGTTCAACTTAGAGGTGTTGGATGGAGTTTAGGTCAGGGCTCTGAGGGCCAGTTTTCTTCCACACCAAACTCCTCTAACCTTTATGGACCTTGCTTGGTCCACTGGGACATAGTCATGCTGGAACAGCAAAAAGTCTTCCCCAAACCATTCCCACTAAATTGGAAGCCTGGAAATGTCCAAAATGTCTTGGTAAGCAGAAGCATTAAAATTTCCCTTCACTGAAACTAAGGAGCGTAGGCCAACCCCAAAAACCTAACCCCATAGCGTTATTCCTTGTCCACTTTACAGTTAGCACAGTGAAGTCAGACAGGTAACTTTTCCTGGAACTCACCTAACCCAGACTTCCATCAGACTGCCAGATAGAGAAGCATGAACACAGAACATGTTTCCACTGCTCCAGAGTCCAGTGGTGGCGTGCTTTACACCACTCCATCTGACACTTGATATTGTGTTTGGTGATATACTAGTGGTGTTAAAAACTATTAAATGTAATGTGAGATTGTTACATTAGAAAACTCTCACCTCTGTTTGTGTGTATGCATCTGTATCACCTAATTGCATGTAAAGTGTGTGTATACCTCAACAGAGTGTCTTGAGATTGTGTAATTTTCCCATTAGGGGATTAATAATGTATATCTTCTTTTTAGTCTTCTATACTCCTTTATCAGTTCTGAACCATTTCTTACTACATTTAGAGTTTGTGTTTATTTTACAACAGCCAGCTGTTGTTTATGCAGTATTGAACTGTACAGAATTAACAGACTATTTCTGTCATTGCTACAGGTGATTACTGCCACCGGCGTTTCCGTTGGGCTGCTGACACTCCATCTAGTCTGCTGCAGAAATTCAGAAATTATGAAATCTAAATATGTCAAGCATTAATTTTGTGTTGCTGTTATCATATCTTCATGGGACCATTTTATTGTAATGTGAGTTTTTTAGAGTATGTCTAGGTGTTGCATAGCTGTGATGCTACTAATTATCTTAGATAAATTGAACACTAAATGTCTAAATGTGAGAGTTTTATATAAATTATGTGATTTTATGTAATTTATGACGTGTTACTCTTGCCTAGTAATGATCACTTACAAACAGTAGAGACATGATTGTGCCTCATACTAGAATGCATTATTTGCTGTAATGTCTGTGTGTGTGTGTGTGTGTGTGTGTGTGTGTGTGTGTGTTTAATGTAAGTAACACCAAACTGAAACATGTTTATAGCCATTATTTTTTTATTATTATTTAATGTCTTCAGCTTTGACAGAGGCCAAACTAATTCCTTGAACTGAAACATTCAGTTTACCACTATTGTGCTTTGGTATCTCATAATTACACCTACACCTTTGTAGAGGTAACAAATGCTTCACTGCACTTTAAGATGAAATATGTCAAACCTTTATTATTTTACATTTTATTTAACAATAGCAAATCATATGAGGCAGAGACAGGATTCAAAATCATTAGTGTAAAGTGAGTGTCAGGGTCAGCACACGATTGATGTTATGTCTTCTGAAAAGTGTATTATAGTTCACTTCTTGCATAAAAAAACAATAAAGAGTAGCTGTGAAAATGAATATTTGCTACTGAAAGTTTCTTTATTTCTTGCCATGAAAATCATGAATCATTTTTCCAGGCATGAATTAAGCCTATTCCTAGAACATGAACCTTTTTCAGTGGAGATTGTCAATAAATTTTGCCATATGTGGGAAACTTGCTGATAAAATCTCTCCCACAGTGATATGTTCTTCCTAGCCAACCTAAGCTATAACATGACTGGACTTATGAGTATTATCTATAATTTGGCCATATACCATCCGGATACTTGTAAAATGAATGGTCTCCTATCAGTTTTGACTACAGTAGGCATACAAGGAAGCTAAGTTTGTTCTCATAGTATCATGTGTCAGTCTTTATATACTCATGTATTCTCTTAAATTTCACTGTTATTTCAGCTGCTGTTCTGTCTGATAACCATCATGCCTTTTTTGAGACATATCTGTTAATTTTAGCATTTTTTACCAGTTATGACACTCCTATACTGTGTGACTTTATGCCATGTTTTCCCTTGTATGAAACTTAAAAATGACTCTTGAAGAAGAGAGAAACACTATTTTCACTAGATAATGGTGCTTCATAGTCACCAAAATCTGCAAAGCCTGTGACTTTTTGGTGACTTGTAACTTTCCCAGATTGAAGCATTAGACAGCCTAAACTTCACTTGACTATAGTAAAAATCCATCCCTCCATTCTTCACATGCATTGGGTAAAAGACAGACTTTAGAAAACTGAATGCCCTACAGAGCCAGTCAAAATATTGGACATTGTCTCAAGATGTGAGGCAAGGGGACAAGTGATAAAAATGCTGAGCAGTCCCATTTAGTCACCCGAATTCTGCCTCATGAGTGGGTTAATGTTCTTCATTATAGCTTGCAGTTTCTTCTGTATTTATCTGCCTACCACAGCTTCCAAGGAGTTGAGGTTGCTGCCCAGTACTGTACTGGCCTCCTTGACCAGCTTTTAATATTACTAATTTATAGTATTATTAAAAGTTAAAAAAATCTTTTACTTATTTGAGTTTAAGCCCAAAAACTCTTGCTGACAAGTTTCTTTGATTTACTGCAAGCAGCATTTCAAAATAATGTAGACAAACTGAGATGTATTGTTGAAATAGAACATTGCAGGGATTAAATGTGTCATTAAACGTTTTCACACTAAAAAAAAAGGATTATGTTTTTCTTTACAGGTTATTAGAAAATAGTTTTACTGTTTTGGCCCACTTCAGAACGAAATGTGCTTTTATGTGGACCACAATGTAAAATCAGTTTGACATCCCGACGCTGAGGAGTACCTAGTATTTGCCACTAGAGGCCACTGTGGTATTCATGACGTCACTGTTGTACTGGATAAAAGCCCTATGAGCGAGAGCAGTTTTCGCCGGGTACGGTGGCGCGTGCCTGTAATCCAAGCTACCGGGAGGCTGAGGCTGGCGGATCGTTTGAGCTCAGGAGCTCTGAGCTGCAGCGGACTATGCCGATCGGGTGTCCGCGCTAAGTTCGGTATCGATATGGTGCTCCTGGGGGAGCCCGGGGTCACCAGGTCGCCTAAGGAGGGGTGCACCGGCCCAGGTCGGAAACGGAGCAGGTCAAAGCCCCCGTGCCGCTCAGTAGCGGGATCGCGCCTGTGAATAGACGCTGTAGTGCAGCCTGAGTAATACAGCGGGACCCAGTCTTTTGATGCTCTTTCTACTCTTTAACAAACCACTGACGCTCACACATCACGTTTTACACGTTACGGCATCTCCTTTACTTTCTTCATTCCTAGAATAAAACGTCTCAGGTCGCTGTTTGCTGGTCCCACACTGCCTCCACCTGGAGCACAGGAGTATCACTCAAGCAAATCAATAACCCTTTCTTCATGTCTGCAGCAGTGCATTTTGTCGCTCAGTGTTTTCAGTTTTTCTTGTTGTAATGTTTATCTGTGTGCAGCGCTTTATATTTTTAAGCACTGTTTTAAATCAAATAAATTTTTAAAGTAATTTAACTCACCACACACAGAGAAATATTATTTCTAAAGGAGTGGCATGAGGTGGCACTGCCCTCCCCCAGTGTCCTCCCCAGAGTACTCTTAATCTTACGGTGCCCAACACCATTGGGTGAAAGCATGGGTAGGAGTAGTAGGAATGTAACTTAATGCATTTACTCAAGTACTTTACTGAAGTAGAAGTTAAACGTTTAGTACTTTCAGTATTTTTGTTATGCTACTTTCTGTACTCTACTATGTTTTGGATGCAAATATTTCACCTTCTACTCCATACTATTTATTTTAAAGCTTTAGTTACTTATTATTCTGTAAAAAAGTTGTATTTTTACAGATCAAGTTACCTAACAAACTTAATAGCAAAGCCAGTAACATTGTGGGTGTGGAGCTTGACTCTCTGACAGTGGTGTCAGAAAGGAGGAGGCTGTCCAAGTTACCAGCAATCCTTCACACCCTCTCCATGATATGTTGGAAAGGCACAAGAGCACATTCAGTAATAGTCTCATTCTATCACAATGCACCACTAAACACCACAGGAAATCACTTCTACTTGTGACCATCAGACTTTTCAGCTCCTCCCTATGACAGCTGGACTTTCTATTGCCATAGCTTGTGTGAAATATTATTTAACTTTGGTGCAACTATACCACATATTGCACTTATAAGGTTTGCATATTTTTATCTTCATATTTATATTCATTAAGCGTCTGTAATCTAAGCAATTTCCCCCTGCTATTAATAAAACATTCTGTTTCTCATTCTGGTAAGTAATTAAAATTATCAACAGCCACAACATTACAGTTATATATACATCAATTAAGCAACAGTTACGATCCAATAATATAATTTGATAGCTGAAATATATTTTGATTATATCTTGAACACTATTAAGTTACTTCTATAGGAGGAGTAAAATGTTCTAATATTTTTCTACACTGCACAGGATGGCACATGAGCCTGAAAATCATACTTCTGATTTAATATTCATATTTTCCATATTTCATATTTAAAAAATCCTGGAAATGCTCTGACACCACCAGGATGACACCCTCCTCCCCCTCCCCCTTTCCTTGCGACATAATAAAAGTACTGTTTAAACAATATTACAATAAGAAGTGTTATCTATCAGTGATTTTTGGGACAAAACTGAGGAAACATCCTTTTCCATAATGAGGTCTATGGTGACCAGATGTCCCTCTTTATGTGGGACTACACATCATTTTCACCACTTATCTCCCATGTCCTAGATCTTGAGACAATTTCCCAAATTTGGATTGGCTCTACAGGACCTGCAGTCTTCTAAAGCCTGGCTTTTACCTGAGGCACGTGAAGAAAACAGAGACAGCTTTTTTATTATACAGTAGTGGAGGTAAGGAAACTTGTCTGATACTAAATCAAGAAAAGTTATAAAATACCACAAAGTCACAAGCTCGTCTCATTTTGGTGGAATATGAGGAAAATAAAAGGAAATTCTGCCAGATTAACAGGGTGAATAATAATAGGATGGAAAGTGATATTTTTTCAGGGTTTTTGACACATTTCTGTGAGTACAAGAAACCTGTAGCCTCAAAAGATGCTGGTGGATGTTTCCTCTCTGAAACCCAAATAAGAGGCAGACAAAACAATTATTGAAATAACAATAATTTTAATGGTTGGCAGGATAAAAAGGAGGTACATGAGATAAGAAACAGTAAACTAAGGCTTTCATTTACACTCCTCATATTTACCTGGTGAGAGAGTTGGAAAGGTTGCATTCAAATAAAAATCCATTCGCATAAATGCAGCTCAGGATTAGTAACATGTTCCACATTGTTCTACATTTAGTTTGTTGAGATCTGGTTACCCTATAGTAGCTTCTGGTATTCAGCACCCTTGGCATTTTCCCTATTTTTCTGCATTATAACCTACAATTTAAATAGATTTTTTTATTTAGTGCAAAAAATTTCACAAAACTAAAAATTAGAAAAAATCAAATAAATGAAAAACTGAAAAGTGGTGAGCGCATATGTATTCACAAGTCCCTAAATAAGATCTGGTGCTACCAGTTACCTCAGAAGTCACATAATTAGTTATTTAAGGTCCATCTGTGTGCTGTCTAAGTGCCACATGATCTAAGTATTTATCCACCTGTTCTGAAAGACCCCAGAGTCTGCAACACCACTAATCCAGAGGCACCACGAAGCAAGCCACACCATGAAGACCAAGGAACTCTCCAAACAGGTCAGGGAAAAAGCTGTGGAGAAGCACAAATCAGGGTTTCATTATAAAAAACATCTTAAACTTCCCAGGCAACACCATTAAATCCATCCTCACACAATGGAAAGAATATGTCACAACATAGGACCACTATAAGCTGTACACTCCACACACAGCTGTGCTTTATGGAAGAGTGGCCAGAAAAAAAAGCCATTAAATGTATTCTCCCAAAGGGGTTGCCACAGCAGATTAATGCGCATTGGTAATTTGGAAGAGGTTTTACACCGGATGCCTTACACATGCATATAAATAATAATAATAATAATAATAATGCATTTTATTTAAGGGCGCCTTTCTTGACACTCAAGGTCACCATACAAATAGAGCAGTTAAAACAGTAAAAACATTAAAGAAGATAAATACACTAAAAACAAGAGATAATCATACACATACATGGACAACAAATTCAGTATAAACTGAACAGACATTTGAGCAGGTTTTCTTCCTACAGAGAATAGGAAAGCGTAAACAGATGAGCTTTTAGTCTGGGTTTGAAATGTTGGAGAGAACTGATATTGCGGAGGTCTGGTGGAAGTGAATTCCATAATTGGGGAGCAGAGTGTCTAAACGCGCTCCCACCCATGGTAATGAGGCAAACAGAAGGAATAGTCAGGTGCAGAGAAGAAGATCTGAGGGTGCGAGGAGGTATGGTGATGTGAATGAGGTCAGAGAGATATGGAGGAGAGAGGTTGTGAATGGCCTTAAAGGTGAGAATTAATATTTTATATTTTATTCGGTAAATAATTGGCAGCCAGTGAAGATTTTGAAGAATGTGAGTGATGTGACAGGTGGATGGAGATCTTGTGATGAAGTGCACTGTTGAGTTCTGTGCAAGCAGCAGTTTGCAGAGTTTTCCAAGGATGGCCAAACAAAAAGGGGGTTGCAGTAGTCAAGTCGTGAGGTGACAAGACTATGGACCAGTGTGGCAGCTGTGTGAGGTGTGAGGGACGGGCGCAGATTGCTGATCGCGTTATGCTGTGGATGTGGGAGGTGAAGGAGAGTGTACTATTAATAATGACACCCAGACTCTTAACCTGAGGGGCACCAGGTTCTAGGTTTTTTATATAGTAGATATTTTTCAAATGTTTTATTTCATTTCACTCCACCAATTTGTACTATTTTTAATAATAAGAAGAATAAGAAAGCCTTTACTTGTCCCACAATGAGGAAATTGCATTGTTGCAACAGCAATGTGTAAGTGAAGTGGAATAAAAACTATAAAGCTACAAAACTATGAGTATAAACAATATGTTTCACGGTATATATATGTATATATACTGTATTTTGTGTAAAATTTTAAATTAAAATCAACAAACATTTGAATTGCAAACTGTAACGTAAAACATGTGAAAAACGCCAAAGATCGTGAACACTTTTTGGTGTCACTGTAGGCTTTCACCGGTGTTTACCACCTGTTCCTCGTGCCTCCCTCTGTTGAATTTGATTGGTCAGCGCAGCCTCGTTTCTGCTCATTGGTTCCACCACCTGTCATTCAGGCGGTTGTGGTCGGGTCATTCAAGTCCGGGTTACAGCAATACAGCGGGTCATTCTCTGTACCTGAAAGAGACACCACGATGGCGGGACGCCTTCTTCTCCGAGCTTGTACAAGATCTCTGCAGCTGAGGAGCAGCGTGCTGGCTCGACCGCTGCACCGTTCACTGGCCTCAGCGGGAGGTAGGAGTCCGTATTTATGACCGAAGATATGACCGTGCGGGCCCGCTGAGTGCGGTGAAAGCGCAGCTGTCATCGGTCACTCGACGGAGGGAGTTTGAAGGAGAGAGGCCGGTCGCGTGGTTGTATTACCGGGTATTTTTTCACATTATTGTGGAGTTTGGTAGCTGACTGAAACGCTATATCATACACAACATGTGCCAGAAAGCTAATACTAGTGTTATACTTGTAGAGAAAAGAAACTCCTATTTACATACATGTGTATACACGAATAAAATGTATTTGTGGACAACTTACGTGCTTCGAGATGTACCGCGTCCCCGTCTAAATGTGACTGTAATGTACACACTGAAGTAAATGAAGGTCATTTGGATTTGAGCTAGTGGAAAGGCCTTTGGTAGACCCGCCTACTTTGGCTGACTTTGTTGGGTTGGTGCCAGTATCCTGATAGGGGACAGGAGTGTTGTTGGACTGGGAGGCCTTCAGTGCTGACGTGCAGTCTTCCTAGTACTCACTACACTGTACACTGTGTGCACAATTATTAGGCAAGTGACTATTCTGACCATATCGTCATTTTTATTCATACTTTAAAACTTCAAGCTGTATAAACTTGAATGCCTGTTGGATTTAAGCATACCAGGTGATGTGGATTTGTGTAATGAAGGAGGGTGTGACCTTAGAGCAACACTCTATATCAGATGTGCACAATTATTAGGCTGCTTCTTTTCCTCAGGCAAAATGGATTAGAGAAGAGATCTAACAGACTCTAAAGAGTCAAATTATAAAAAAAATATTTCAGGGGGATGCAGCACTCTTAAAATTGCCAAGATATTTCGATGTGGCTGCAGAATAATCAAATGTTTTGTTCCAAGAAATGTTTCGAGAGCGAAAAAGGTGCAAATGAACTGCCAAAGATTTGAGAAGAATCAAATGTGAAGCTACCAGGAACCCGTTACCCTTCAGTGCTGTCATATTCCAGAACTGCAACCTACCTGGAGTGTCCAGAAGTACAAGGAGTTCAGTGCTCAGAGACGTGGCCAAGGTAAGAAAGGCTGAAACCCGACCACCACTGAACAAGACACATAAGTTGGGGCACCGAGACTGGGCTAAGAAATATCTGAAGACAGATTTGTCAAGGTTTTATGGACTGATGAGATGGTTCTTGATGAACAGATGGATGGGCCCATGGCTGGATCAGCCATGGGCATAGAGCTCCACTCCAACTCAGGCGCCAGCTAGGTGGACGTGGGGTGCTGGTATGAGCTGGAATTATCAAAGATGAGCTTGTTGGGTTGAAGATGGACTAAAACTCAACTCCCAAACCTGCTGTCAGTTTCTAGAAGACACACTCTTCATGCAGTGGTACAGGAAAGAGTCTACATCTTTCAAGAAGACCATGATTTTTATGCAGGACAAAGCTCCGTCTCATGCATCAAAGTACTCCACTGTGTGGCTAGCCAGTAAAGGCCTTGAAGATGAAAGAATGACATGGCCCCCTTCCTCACCTGACCTAAACCCCATTGAGGACTTGTGGGCCCTTCTTAAATGTGAGCTGTAGAGTGAAGGAAAACAGTACAGCTCTCTGAACAGTGTCTTGGAGGCTGGTTGCTGCTGCACAAAAAGTCAATGGTCAAGAGATCAAGAAACTGACAGACTCCATGGATGGAAGACTTTTGAGTGTTTGTTGAAAAGAAGGGTGGCTATATTGGTCACTGATTTATTTTTTGGAATGTCAGAAATGCTTATAAAGTTTGAGGTGTTTATTTTCATCTGTTAAAGTGAGAATAATAAACAAGTGAGATGGGAACATTTGTTCTTGAGTTGCCTAATAATTGTACAGGTATTCTTGTACAAAAATCAAAATCTCACTTTAACTTCCTTAAATATTCAGGTTTGAGGTTTATTAACATTTTGGATTGACCAAGAGCACTACTGTTAAATAATAAAACTGATCCTCAAAAATACAACTTGCCTAATAATTGTGCACACAGTGTATGCTTCTAACATCTAGGTATTATTTGTGAATGGTTGCTGTCAAGGAAATTGTCCTGTATTAAATCTTCCAACAGTCAAACTGAATTTATTAGCAGAAGGCTGGTGTTTCATGGGCAAAGTCAGCTTCTCTGTAAGAACAAAATAAGTGTATTTTAGTTCAGGTATTGATACTGTATAAGTGAAAACTAAAATCTGGGTTTTCCTTTTTGACCAAGAGCACTGTTGTTAAATAATAAAACCAATCCTCAAAAATGCAGCTTGCCTAATAATTGTGTACACAGTATAATATGCACAGCTGTAGAATCTTTTTTGTTTTTAAATTAAAAAAATCTTGCTACTCAATTTTTCAGGAATACCAACAGATGAAGAACAGGCCACTGGACTGGAACGCCGTGCCCTCCAGGCCTTGAAACAGGGAAAGGTGAGCTACTGTGCATACATTATTCAGTTCAGTTTTATTTATAGAACACCAATTCAAGACAAAAATTGCCTCAGGGCACTTTACACTGTATGGTAAAGAGTTAGAGGAAACCCCCAACAAGCAGATGATCCCTCATGAGCAAGCACTTGGTGACAGTGGGAAGGAAGAACTTTTTTTTTTTTTTTTTAAAACAGGAAGAGATGTTAGCCAGAAACAGGCTCAGGGAGGGGCAGCCATCTGCCTCCACCAGTTGGGTGGTGAGGGGAAAGAGAAGGGGAAAGAGAAGAGGAAAAAGTAGCTGGAGACAGAAGACAAAATTTGGTGACATGCAGCAGTAGCAAATACATGTATGGGGACTGAAGAGAGGTGGGTGGAGAAGAAATGCCCAGCACATCATATGAAGCCCAGTACAGAGGGGGCTATGGACAGGTCAGATGTTGTAGCCATTTACTGTAACCAGGGGGCAGTATCACAAATAACCTGTCTGTGGGATGCTCTTGCTTACTGTTGGTCTGTCAGCAGTGATGGACAGGTGAAGCCTCATGAAGCTTTCCTTCTTATTGTGCCGAAAAAGATATGAAGCTTCAGTCTAACAACAGTGACGTCTGGTGGCCAACTGAAGCCATAGCAACTTCTCGAGCACAACTGAAGCACTGACACTGTTTCAATCCCATGTCTGAATAAAAGTTCAGAAAAGATTGTGGTCATTTTAATCTGCTGATGTTATAATAATTAATGAATACATCATTACACATTCAAATAAATTGTTTGAAGACAGTTGTACTTTTGGTCTAGTCTCTAAGTTCTTTTTTCAAAGGAGTAAGACACTTGTTTAAAAAAACAAGCTTAATATGCAGACACACTGACCCACATTTTTAAAAAATTGCAGATAAAATTTAAGAATAAGTAAATGACAGAATATGAAGGGTAAAATTTTGGTTCAGGTTCAATTAGAAAGCTTAATCTAAAAACTGGAATAAAAGTCTCTACATACAGTAAGACCAGAGATCCTTTCTGCCGCAGCTTTGTGACTGATTCTGGTGTTTGAACACAGAAACATCTTGTTTTATTGTTTTTAAAGAAAACCGTTAGATAATGGTTTATCTGTCATTTGGGGACTTGTGGGGTCCATCAGGAATGGTTATTCACAGAAACACGGTGACAAAGGTTTTGTTCTTCACAGGTTTTTATTCAGAAATAATTAAGGCTTCAGTTTGCTCCTGTCCTGGCTCACCAGCTCCCCAGCTTTAGAAAGTATTCGATATGTCTTGATGCTGCCCAGTATTTCAGGGGGGTCCTCTGGTTTTGCCAAATGCTGCTCTCTAATACCTCTGAGACAGACAGGCAAAGCATGACTGAATAAAACAACTGGAGTTTCAGCAGCACTCAACATATAAAACCTCTGGATCTCCACCATCAAAACTGCCAGAAATCACCAAACTCACCCACACTTTCCAAACCTCTCTCTCCTCACAACCCAACACTGTTTAAAAATAATGATGCACCTTATAATACTTTGTTTAGCGACAAACCGCCACAGCTGTCAAACCAAAGAAGCACTCTAAACCAATGAAACGCACCTAAACATTTTGAACCAACAAAGCACTAAGTGAACCTGCGGTAACGTCCGAAGCTTTGATCGTCATTGGTCATGTGACTGTGGTGGTCTGATACACGCTCCGAAGCAGTGTTTTGAATCACTGCTTCAGGAAGAATGACACAAGCTCCGAAGCCTTGGTATCATTTGCCCATCACCATCTGTCAGCCAACCGCACAAAGATCTGAAATGAAACCTGGTGTTTAAAACCATGGAAAGTATCCACTGCAGCCTCTCTGTACTTTTGGTGTATGTTTATTTTTAAAAATGTTGATGTTTTTGGGCTTCTCCCTCTACATTGGAAACTCTTGCCATTGCTTCCTTCCTGTCCCATATTACTTTTCAACCAATCAGCATTGACCTACACATAGCTACACACAGTTGATTTTTTTTTTTTTTTTTTTTTTTTTTTTTTTTTTTTGGGTTTTTTTTTTTTTTTTTTTTTTTTTTTGTTTGGAGACCACAGTAGGTGGCACCGCACTGTGGTGGTGTAGGAAACATTTAAATGCAGCAATAGGTAATTA
>VUQH01088501.1:0-16484 GCA_015106775.1 Etroplus canarensis | reverse complement strand
TGGAGGACTACATGTCTGCGCATTAGCGTTGGTTCCATTTTGGCAAATACCAACACAAATGAACACATGCGGGGTACCATATATCCCGCATAAGCCTGCACTCAGAGCAAATGTTGGGAAAATATGGTATAAGATATGATAGGGCCTGATTATTCAAGACTTTGTATGAGCAGAAGGATTTTAAATTCAATTCTGGATTTAACGAAGCCAATGAAGAATGGATAATAAACCTAAACTGCACATGTACTCATTTTCTGTCTCACATCACAGGACCCCTACAGTATTCTGAAACCTAAGAACTATGCTGGTACCAAAGAGGACCCTCACATTGTACCATGCATTGGAACCAAGAGGCTGGTGGGCTGTCTCTGTAAGTGATACATATTAAATGCAAATGTATTTTATGAATTTGTATGTAAAAACCGCTTTACATGTAATTTAAATCATTGCAGGTGAGGAAGACAACACAGCTATTGTGTGGTTCTGGCTTCATGAGGGAGAGGCCCAGCGCTGTCCTTCCTGTGGTTCCCACTATAAGCTGGTCCACCATGAGTTGCCCCACTGATACCAAAACTGACACAAAGCACTGTGCAAACCAGACAGCAATAGATAAATGCATTTGCCTCTCCTGTGGCCCTATTTTGCAGTGTGAGCACATCATTCATCTTGTACAGTTTGATTAAAATGTAACTTGAAATGAATTGCCTTGGATTTTTATGACCCATCATCTGACAGTTAACTTCACTACTTTACTTTTATAAGCTGGTGTTTAACGGGGACCAGCTGTGATCAGTTTCATGCCATGTTTTTATTCCTGGACTCTACTATAGTGGCTTTGCATGACTTACAGGTTAGAAAATCTTTATCTTAAACTGAGCTCGGTGTTGTCACTTAATGTGTCTGAAATAAGCAGTTTTAGCTCCTCTCCCTTTAAGGCACCCTTTTTCTGATTGGCTGCCCCTCACAAACAAAAGGCTTGTACACATAGTGTTTGGGGCTTCTGGGCTCACAGCCAGAGTTCCCAACTTCTAATTACTCTTGAACTGTCACTATCTGGACTTCCAGTTTCAAAAGGAATGCTCACAAGAATTAACAGGGGTGCTCTGGAGCTGAGGGTAGAAAAGTAAATTTTGTAGGGTAAACAACTTTAGCATGTTTTTGATAAAGGGGATCAGGACAATCAATAGAGATGGGTTTGATAGTTGAACTACACTGGCACAATTATTAGGCAAGTGAGCATTTTAACCATTTTTATGCATACTTTCCAACTCCAAGCTGTGTAAACTTGAACGGCCGTTGGATTTAAGCATACGAGGTGATGTGCATTTGTGTAAACCGCTTAAGCCGGCGGGCTAAACCATGCGCGGGTGGTAGCGTCTCCACTCCACTACTGGACAGATGAACTGCATCAGCAGGGTGGAGGGGTCTCCAGACACTCAACAGCCAAGTGGATAGGCTGAAGGCGATCCACATCATATCTGTGGTCTTTGGTCATCAGTCACAGCCATGACCATGACGGAAGATATCAGCGCTAAGGTCAAGCTACACCAACTGCTCTTTGGCGTGTGGAGGGATAACGGGATATCTACAATTATAAATGGCACTTGTTACAACCAAAGTACAATAGAGTATCTGAATGCACGTTGAACCTTGGAACAGATGGGCTGTAGCAGCAGACAGACAACCACACTGGTTGCCACTCCTGTAAGCTAAGAACAGGAAACTGAGGCTACAGTTCATACCATAAAATGAAAACACAGAACCATCCTGCCTTGCATCGATTCAGGCTGGTGATGGATTGATGGTGTGGGGGATATGTTATTTGCAAACTTGGGCCCCTTAGTACTAGTTAAGGAGCGTAGGTATCCACAGCCTACCTGAGTATTGTCGCTGACCATGTCCATCCCTTTATGACCATAGCTGCTTCCAGCAGGAAAATGTGCCATGTCACAAAGCTGAAATTATCTCAAACTGGTTTCTTGAACGTGACGGTGAGTTCACTGTACTTAAAGGGCCTCTTTTCACCAGATCTCAATCCAATCAGCACTTTTGGAATGTGGTGGAACAGGAGACTTGTATCATGGACGTGCAGCCCACAATTCTGCAGTAACTGTGTGACGCTATCATGTATCATGGATGTAATGTAAATGGATCATAATCTCTGAAGAATGTTTCCAGCACCTTGCTGAATCTATGCCTCAAAGAAATAAAGGAGTTCTGGAGGTAAAAAGAGGTCCAACCCAGCACTAATAGGGTGCAACTAATAAAGAGGCCTGTGAGTGTATATGAAAGAAAATAAGGAAAAACAGAATAGAACCTTCCTTAAAAACTGAAGGCCTAAATTTTTTTTTTCCAAAAGCGCCTTCAAAATTTTCAAACATATGAAGACAACCAGCCAACCTTTCATAAGTATTTAAAATGACAAACACAAAGATGATGCCTTACCGCCAAAATAATCAATTTATTTCAGTGGCTGTACTTTGTTTTTATTTGTGGATTATTTAAGGCGTACAGCCAAGAAAATCCACTCTAACAGCAAATGCTTCACACTGCTCTCAATCAAAAATCACAACAGAACTTATGTCAAACATCAGAGATGATTTACATTGGCTAGATTCTTTGCATGGAGGGATGAAAACAAAATCACTAGCTCCTGTAAAATACGGTGTGAGTTGATGAAGTAGCCATGCAGAAACTTGTTCCACAGTGCTGCTTAAAAAGCTGCATTTTTGTTGAAACCCTGTCAGATTTTAATCAGGTCTTTTTGAGACCATATTTTAGGGATTATGTTATACTTTGAAGTGCTTGATTAATTTGACAACCAGTAAATAATAGAAGCATTTTGCCATTGCATTTAGTGAGGTTTTAAGTGTTAGAAAAGTAATGCTGCTGAATTTCACTGCATTTCACAGGAGTTTTTTGTCAGCCCCTGTGCTGTATATGCCAGTAGTTTGCTTTATCATACTTGTCCTATCCAATCATGAATAAAAGCATATCTACAAGAGCAACATCAAATGTGAATTGACTTGTATGTGACAGGGCATCAAATACTGTGATGACAGGAAAAAAGCTGGAAAATCAAAGTCAGCATTGATGTGAAAGTCTAGACATCCACCTGAATCACCTCTAGTGTCATGCGGCCCCCTTCTTCCATCTGTTGTTTGAGTCTTACAGCAGAATCCAGACTGAGAATTCTGCGAAACATAACATTTGGGAATGTGGTTGCCATCAACAGTCTTAACGTGGCTTTCTAGGCATTTCTGTGTTCTATCAGGCCAGATTAAAGCCTTGATTGTGATCTATAGCCTGTAACAGCTTCTCACGGAGTGTTTCTAGACTCGAATACTTGGGCAGATCCAGCAGGTTGAAGCAGGTGTGGGCGACAGGTAAGTAATGCTCCCCTCCACCAGTAGGTTGGATCACCAGTTTCAGGCTTTTCATGCCCAAGATGGGGATGCGGTCACTTCCTGTGAGGAACACTGTAAAGACGAGATATTGCATCATTCTTCCAGCTCTGCATAAAACATGGAACTCGCTTTACTGAAACAGCGTTTTTGGTGTTTTTGGCAACACTTACAAAGAAACTGCTTTTTCTTCTCCAGTGGAAGATTGTGGAACACCTCCCAGAAGAGCCTGATTGTCGGGTGGTCCTTCCAGTACTCCCCTTTGTATTCAGTACTCTATAAACAAAGGAGCATAAGTAAAAATATATTCATAATCTATCTTATTAGGTACAAGGCTGACTTTTGGAAAAAAAATGGTTAGTGTGCTGAATAATCTATATAGTTGAATGTAGCCACGGGGTGTCACTCATTCGTTTGCAGACTATCGTTTTGAGTCTCAAGTTCAACATTTTTGCTTTTGATGTATGGACCTCCCAGTCACAAGGTAGCCATGCCATACAGCTAAATGTTTCCATAATTCACAATATGAAAATTATGATGTATTAGACAGGTAAAACTTGAAACTAGCAAACAAGACTATAAACTCATTGGGAAAACGTATACTGAGGTAATAAATCAAGTGAGCAGTCAGATCATTTTCTCACAGAGTGTGATACAACTAGAGGCAACCCTCCCTGCTGGTCACTTTTTAGACCAAGAGTGTGTTCACTTGATTTCACTTGAAGGGTGAGATCTCATGAATAACTACAGCTATTGTTATCAAAACTTGGAGGTATGACAAAAGGAGGCCCACAAAAAACAAGCTGTCATTCAGCCTGATGGGGTGTCACCAATACCACAAATTGTTATTAGATCATTTTCAATGAGGACACTAGTCAAGAATTCAAAAAAGCACCAGCTGTTTAAGCGCCCCCTTCAGGGTGAATTGAAAAAAAGACCTTTTCAAGTTCCGTCCAGTCATAGTTGGTGTTGCCAATAACCATGGCCTGCAGTTCATTTGGCTGAAATAGCTCTAAAACTTTTCCACCGCACACTTTGTGGAAGCCTGCATAGAAGCACTCGAAGAGTGGAGCCACTGATGTGTTGAAAACATAGTCGACGTAGGCATTGACAAAGTCCTGCCTAGAGGAGGAGAGAGTAATAAAAATAAACTTAAAATCAGTGTCTTAGGAAATACAAAAAACATATTAATTCATTTTCCCTTTTTACCCTCTTTATGATGAGCTTAGTTAAACCCTTGTTTCCTTCAGATACACATTTACTGCACAAATAAGAAATCTAAACGAGAAACCAAAACAACAATTTTACCTGTTTGACTTATTGACATTGATGTCTTCGCCATTTGGTACAAGTTCCAAAACCTCTGTGGCACCATAGTTTTCTTCTGTGATCTGAGAAAAAAAAAGATTACTCATATGATAGGCAGACAACACAGATATTATTTTTTTAGAAAATGCTGATAGATGATCATCTTACTGTGAAATTCAAGCAGAAGGCTTCCTCAAGGTCATCTTCTGTGTAGTCTAGTAACTGCTGTAGACTCCTGGTTTAACACATGTTTGTTGAACACAAATCTTTAATAAACACTCTGTGTAGTAACTGTGGCATTAAAAGGTTTAGATGTAGTTAAGACAACACCAAGGTAAACTACCATTCATAAACACATTAAATGGAAACCTCAGGTGACTGTTCCTTGATCTGACCTTCCCACATCTGGCATTAGCTCTTTCAGGTCATCTAGTGTTGGCTTCTTCTTCAGAAGCTTCTTGTAAAGGGCCACAGGAAAGTTGAGCTCCACAATAGTGAGATTGTAGATGGCCAAACCGCAGATGACTCCAATGAGATTAAACAAGTCAATGTCCTCAAAGGTCTGCAAGGGACAGTCAGTGATTGTCAGATTTAATTGAGAGAGGTTTCTCAGAGGTCACACTGAAACATTACCTGATTAAAAGAAAGTACCTTGTTTGAAAACCAGATGAGCCTGGACTCCTCGTAGTAACGAAACATTCCATACTTAGGATCCAACAATTCTTTCATGATCAGGAGAAAGAACTCCTTTCTCACGCCTCCTGCGTCGACAGCATCTTCTCCCACAAAGATCACCTGCCACAAATGTCACAAAACAGTAAGTAAGTTTTGAACCTAAGTTGTGGAACTTTGACACAGAGGACATAAAAAATTTGCAGGGAGTCATTTCCTGTGGGTTGATTGCTGTGAGCAGTGTATTTCACACACACTTAAGTAGTTTAATTTTTAAATATGTGCATCTAAAATGTTTGGGAACTCTGCTCAAAAACCCAAGAAACATACTTAATATAAATTTGGCTGTTATCCCCTTCACAGTTGTCTTCGTGTCAAGCAAGGCCAGTGATCTTGCTAAGTTTGGATAGCTCCCTGAAAGTCCTACTCTTATTCATTAATTTGTGTGCTCCCCGGATCTCCTCTCAATCCAGCATCCCTACAACTGGAATTTCAGACGTTCAGTACAGAGTTCTACTATATCTTGACACCTCTCAGGGAAGTCATCCAACAGAAACAACCTGAACTACAGTGCTCACAGCACGTGGGATTGTGTTGTTAACCTTTCTGTGCTGTGCTGTGAGCTCTGTAGTTCAGGTTGTTTCTGTTGGATGACTTCCCTGAGAGGTGTCAAGATATAGTAGAACTCTGTACTGAACGTCTTTAAGCTCATCATACACAGTTTTGGTCATGCCTGTGAGCTCATGTCTTGTCTTTCGGCTTGGACACTGAATACTCATTCACTGAACACTGCTGTTTTGCCTGAGACTTAGATGGATGATGTTTCATCCCTGATTTAGTTTGAGGTCCTTTGTGAAATCACATATGGACAAGTGTAAGTGGTCAGAGTGGGACTTCCATGGAGCAATCCAAAAATAGCAGAAGAACTGGAAGTGGTCTGGAGTTTTACAAGAAGACATGAATGGGAATAGTCACCAAATTCAATTATTTTTTTAATGGGAAGTGTTCTGGAACTTTTTGATCACACCTCAAATATACAGTTAGATCCATAGGTTTTGGGAGAATTACATATTTTTTTAAAATTTAGTTTTGCTTTTTACACCACCATAGTAGATATTTAAATCAAACAATCAAGATGTGACAGAAATGCAGAACAAAGTATCGCATTCACTATGTCGGAGTTACAACCATTTTCATACCAAGTCTTCCATTTTTCAGAGGCTCAAAAGTAATGGGACAATTGTCCACCTGACATGCAGTTTTATGGCCAGGTGAAGCTGGTTTTATCATTATTTCATGACAACTGAAGATCATAAGAAATCTAAAGTGTTGAACTTGCATTTCATAGCTCTTCACTGAAACCCAAAGAAATACTGGTGCAAATAAAAGCAAAAGTGGCCATTAATAACTTTTGGACCCAACGATAAATATTATTTCTACCTTGAGAGGTTTCTTGTAGTCAACATTCTTGGACTTCCTGAGGACTTCCATGGTGTCTCCAACAATGTTTTCCCTCCGAACAATGAGGATGAGGCACGGGTTGACAGATTCCCCTTCTGGTAGGAACATGGAGGTGAAATTTTGCATCTGCGCCTGGTCCACTGCTATCTATCAATACAACAAAAATATAAGTAAATTAAAAATCAATGAATGAGAATAAAAGTAAGAACCTATCATTAAAAAATTTAGTGAGTAGTACCTGCATCTGTATGACAGCATCAGTTTGAAGGAGTGTGGTCTTTGCTTGGGCATCGAATACAAAGGGATACCTGCACAGAGTCACCACACTATCACGTCCCTGTGGATACAAAGCATAAACAAATGTTTCATATCAAAACCTTAACATAGAAAAATGCAACAAATTAAATCCTGGAGCTAACATCCACAGCAGACTCACCATTGGGTACATCTGCCTCTGAAGCCAGTTGACATAGTCATTTCTAATGTCTATCAGGTCATCCAGCTCATGAATGTAGAATTTGTCATACTGAATGATTTGTCCTGCTTTCTCATTTACCTGCAGCAACAGGGGGAAAGATTGCCACTTACAGTCCTTCAAAGTAGGATAAGATGTACAATGAGAATTTGACATGCAAAGATTTTCCTCACACTGTGCAGGATCTCCAGGAGTCGGAGCGATGTGTCCAGAAAACAGGTGAAAATTCTCTGCTCTACTGAAGGAATGCCCATCTTGTGCATCTGCAGCAGATACACCACCACTTCCTTGTACAACTCAACTAACCGCTGAAAGACTGGGGGCTCAAATGTAGACCACCAGTTTCCTGATGCAAACACAAGACCAAATACACTCAGGGTTCCACCACAATTTTAGAAGTCTAAATCAATGGTCTTAACAACCTTTTTGAGACCTCATTAAAAAAAAAAAACAATCCACTAAAAAACATGTTAAAATGATGAAAATACTCATTTAACTATGAGTACACAAATTACACATGACGGTAAAGCGAATCTCAATTATGGACTGTTGGTCAGACTGAAGATGGAGTTTGAAGACACCCTTTTGATCTGTAGTTTTCTACAAGTTCTATACATACTGTCAACATATTTAATTCCTACAAAAGATTTACAGGAAATATAACCCATTTAAAGACCTTATTTTCATTTGTCAATTTCAGGAACCCTGACATTGTGAAAGAGATGAGTAGTAAGAATTGTCAGACAAAAAAAGTTTGATAAAAAGCTTTAAAAAATTCTTCTTCCTACCTAACACCTTCAGTGGAGCTTCTTTTAGGCTGATGAGGGACTTGGCAAATGGGATAGAGATAGTGACAAAATTATTTCGGTTAGTGAACAGAGGGCATTCTGGAAGAGTGAGGTAGAGTCTCAGGGCTTCGATGTCTGGAGGAGAGTTGGTTAGCCTGGGAATGAGGTTCTTCTCCAGACTGGCAGCAATCTGAATCAGTCAGAAAAAGAAAAACAGGTCTTTTATGATTAATGTAATAGCCCTGAACTGATGGTTCATCTTCTTCAGATTATCCAATTCAGGGTCGCGGGGGGTGCTGGAGCCTATCCCAGCTGTCATGGGGTGAAGGGTGGGGTACACCCTGGACAGGTTGCCAGTCTGTAGCAGGGCCAACACAGAGAGACAAACAACAAACAACGTTAAAAACGTTCTAAACAATGTTTAGAACCGCAAATTAACCTAGCTCTTTCCATTGTGGGAGGAAGCCAGAGCACCTGGAGAGAACCCATGCAAGAACATGCAAACTCCATACAGAGAGGCCTAAGCTAGCTGGCTGTTGGATTTGAACCTGGACCCTCATGCTGTGAGGTAAAGGCCCCTTAAACACTGATGGTTGTTTCATAAAAACTGTGTTGATAAGGTGTGGGGCAAAGCGCAACAATAACACACAGAGACAGTGTGTGGCAAAGGCTGCAGCTGGCACAGTAATCAAGTGCCAATAGGGACAATTATACCATATAAAACTCTTCCACTCAGGCACCCAATCAAAATATATGAACATCAGTGACAAGGACAACTGAGCAAAAGCCCTCAACACTATTAAAAAGAACATGAGGAATATATGAGGAAACAAAAAACAAAGATTTTCTTTTTGAAAATTTAAAACTTATGAAAAACAAAATGAGACAGAAGGTCACAAACAACATTAGTGCCCAAGAACATGTGGCATGGTATAAAATGCTGTTTTTAATTCAGATCTTTACAGGCATCAGAGAAGCTATTTAGCTTAATTCAACCAATTTACCCAGAAGAATGTATGTTTAAGAAAAATGTGTTTTATGTGTACTCAAGTAAATGTAATCATATGGAATAACAGAAGTAAAATATCTATAAAAGCACCCACAGGCTTTTATGTGTGGCCACTGACCTGCTGAGTGATCTCAGGGTGCTCTTCTTGAATCACTCTGTGGAACAGCAGCCGAGCTGTGTTCATATCCACCCCTGAACATTTGCTGCTGGTACTGTAGTGATCTGGATGACTGCATGAAAGAAATCAGTACTTAGATAATTACCAAAAAAACTGCAATAAAATGCTAGTAATTTAATTCGGTTTGACACTATGAATCAATATCTCTTTATGTTAATAACCCTCTGGAGTCAACAGACATGCTGGAGCATCCAAATCACATGACTGCATGTGATCACACAACTGCAGCCCATAGAATCAGTGAGAATCAAAAGTTTGGTCATGTTATTTTAAGCGCTGGCACTTCCATTGACTCCAGAGGGTTAATACCTTTTTGCAAACCTTCCTCTTCGCTCTTGCTGCTATTCTTCTATGACAAAGCACCCCTGACACTCATCTCCACCACCCCACCCTGCCTACATTCTTCACCTCTCTTGTGCTCTGGCCGCTGCTTTGGATGGTTGACCCCATTTATTTCAACTCAACCTTCACTACCTCTACTCTTCGCATCTTCACCATTCCACTTGCATAAGTCTCATTCATACACATGTATTCTTTCTTGCTTCTACGGGTTTTCATTCCTCCACCTCTCTAGGCTCTCTTCCACTTCCTCCCTACTCTCACTACAGATTACACTGTCTTCTAGGAACATCATAGTCCACAGAGACTCCTGCCTGACCTCATCTGTCAACCTGTCCACCACTACTGCAAATAAATAGGGGCTAAGAGCTGATCCCTGATGTAACCCCACAACCACTTTGAATCCATTTATCACTCCTACCGCACACCTCACCACTGCATCGCTGCCATTATACATGTCCTGCACCACCCTCACATACTTCCCTGCCACATCTAACTTCCTCATACAATACCACAGTTCTTCTTTGGGCACCCTATCATTTGCTTTCTCCTCACCCACAAAGACACAATGCAACTCATTCTGACCTTCTCTAGACTAAATGCATCTGTATTACTGTTTCTTGGCACAAAGCTATATTGCTACTTGCTCATCATCATCTCCTTCTTAACCCAGCTTCAACAACTTTTTCCCATTTCTTCATGGTATGCCTGATGAACTTTATAACTCTGTAGTCACTACACCTCTTCACATCACCCATATTCTTCCTAATAAGGTTTTTGGATATGTATCAGTTATAGCTGATGAGCAGTCATTTTTTGGCATCATTAGGAATATGTAATTGTAATTCAAGTGGTATAAAGAGAAGCCAGACTCTTCACTTCTTTTACCAGGCTTGCAGATACAAATAACTTGGAATAGTGGAAAGAATAATTCAACGGTACAAAAGTTGAGCACTGGCAACAACCGCATACACTGCAACATAAGACAAATTTTAAAAAATGTAAAAAATAAACGAAAACAATAAATGCAATAAAACATGACAGTATGAGCAAAGCTTACCCATAAAACTACTATATCTTAAGCTTGATAAGTGTATATATCGAATGATTCTTATTTTCAAGCTTTCTGCTTTCATGGCTGCAGCTGCAGCGATCTCACTTTCATGTCAAGCCTATGAAGTCTTTGTATACACCTGGCTCATCTGGTGCAAGCAGTTTAGGACAGCTTTAATTAGCTAAATAGAGAATGAATAGAAACCCATTCAGGGAAGAAAATGTTCTGATTCTGACCAAAGTGAAATAAGCCAAGGGCAACGAATCAAAACTTTTAGACTAGACCAGAAATCAAAGTGTTATATTTTTAGCTAGTGCGATTACCTTGTTGACAGGAAAGATCCATTGAGGCAGCTTGCTGAGGAGAACACGAAGTCAATCTCGCTAAAGAAACCATAAAAGGCAAGTAATTAACGTGACAACCACATCACCCTAAAGAGCTGGCAACTTTCTGATTTTCAAATGTGTCTAAAGATGTACTGACCACACACACACACACACACACACACACACACAAGAAAAATTACTTGGTGATTTCGAGCGGGAGTCTTCCTGGTGAATGGTTCAACCATTTTTGTATGATGTCCTCATTCAAGGTGCAAATCTTTCTCTGAGGATCTTGTGTTCTGACGTCATCTCCGTTCTGGAGGTTCTACAAACATAAAAGTTACACACAGAGAAATAAATGAAAAGTGTAAACTCTTGCAAATTAAAGTTACAGGGAAGACAAATCTCAGATATCTATATTGTGTAAATGTGGCATTTAAGAACATATGTAGCATATTAAGAAATGTCAGAAGAAGGCGCTTTTGAGAGCAAAAAAACCCAAATAAGCTTCAAGTCTGAAAATTTTCATACACATTGCTACATGTTTTAAAACCATCGCCAGCTGGCAACGACTGTTCAGGATTAGGTGAAGCAGTCCATCTTAATTTGTTTGACAAATTTACTTTCCCTTGACACTATTCTGCATTTTTAATCAAGATTTTGTTGACCTAGTAAAAAAGACACAGCAACACTTTTTTTTTCCAACAAAATCAGGGACTAACTAATAATTTATTATTTATTTATTATTCAAGGATGTATCTGAATATCTGTATACACATTTGTTGCGTAGATATTCAGTTTTCAACTTCCAACACCTCAGTTTGGGTTCATGATGTCTTTCCCATGATTATTCTTAGCAGTGATCATTAGGGTTCAGCGAATTGTAGCCAATCAGCAAATGTGTTATCTACCATACTGTGCAAAAGTCTCAAGCCATCCCTCATTTTTAAACATATATTGCTTCCAAGAAGACAGACTTTTGTGCAATTTGTGGTCTTCAAAGTTTTTCTTTGGACATTGACTGCTTTTCCACTCATTTTCAGTCCAGTCCTTGTACCCAAATATTTTCAGAGAAATGTGATTTTTTTTTGTTTGTTAAGCCACTTAACACTGACCTATGAATCATTTAAGCATAAAAAAGGCACATAACACAAGGGATGAACCAGTGCTGTGTCTACGCATAACAGACAACTTAGCAAAGAACCAATTTTAAATTGCATCTGTTCGCACTTAGTTACTAGCAGTCTGTGTTATCCATGGCATTTTTCATAGATTCAACTAAAGAAATGGGAAAAATTATGTTTTTCTATCACAGTTTGACAGGCATAAAATAGTATTTTTGCACCAGGAGGGTGATTTTCAAAAAGCTATTAGCTGGAAACTCAACATATCTCTGCACGATGTGCAGTGTGTTCTTAAAAAAATTTTTTTGAGGAAACTGAACAAGCAGAGGACAAAATAAGAAGTGGTGGGTATAACAGTATCTGAAAATCATGTCCTTAAAAAGTAGGGAAAAAAATCCAGCAAAGCCCTGACACAGGACCTGAGAGATGCAGAACAGAACAAAAGGCAGCCAACATGCAAAACAGAGCACTGGAATGTCCTTCAAGAAACCTGGAGAACTACTCCTGAAATCCGCTTAAAGAAATGACGAGAGCTCAGGATGTGCTGAAGAATAAAGGTGATCATTGATTTCTGAGTTCACTGGAATTGCACACTCTTTTTGCACTGCATTTCCATTTATGTTTAAACATGTTTCAATAAATCACTGCACTCATTTATTTTCCTAGCAAAATATAAAGAAATGAAGGCTGGACTAAAACTTTTGCACTTTTCATTTTAGATCAATGGCCAAAAAAAGATCTATGGGCTGTACTGCACTGCAACAGAGCTCTTGCTCCCACTGCTTTCTGTCTGTGGTACAGATGCTGTGAAATGTGTGAGACCGAGGTAAAGGACAATTTTGTGCTTTTAACTCTCTCTGAGTAATCACTTCACATGCAAATTTAATTTAAAAAGAAAAAAGAAAATCACAGCATGACCACTGTCTTAAACTTACGTGAATGATGATTTTGTAAGTCGATGTTATGGGTATAAAATTAGACACAAGCCTATATGATAAGCGTTTTTATTCAAGATAACTACAGGCTGTGTGTGGAAACATTTACCATTTAGAAACCTCAGTTTCTGAGGTGAGTGAAAACTTACATTGGCACTGCAATAGTGAGCAAAGCTCTGATCTCCTCCTGCGTAAATCCTCTTGACACAACAGCTCTCCTCTAATTCTGCAATATTATGTAACAAAACCACGAAAAAAAATTTTTTTTATTGCAATTCCAACATGTCGTCATAAAACTTCATCAAGTATTATGTCTGAAATAAACTGATCAAAGGACACTGTGTAGCATAAAAGTATCTCTACACCTTTAGATTCAGCTAAGAAAATATCGCTGATTATGCAGCTTTAGGGCATTGTTTTAGTTCAGAGCTGAGCTTGCTGGTGCAAAAGTCAAATATCTAAGACAAAAAAGATTCTACATCATTTTCTGTTACTGAATTACAGACTCAAACCCCAAATAAATATCAGACTCCATTTGCCAGATGGAAAAATCCTGTTGTTTCTTTCTGCCCCCTAGTCCTCAGAAATTTCTTGATGCAGCTTTATTTACTTTCCCTCACCTGTATCTGTTGCAGCACTGGAGGGTATCCAAGGACCTTTGACAGGGGCGGGGCTTTTTCTGTTACAAGTGGAGCGTGTACCAAGCTGCCCATTTCCTCCGAGCCCAAATGAATCCATCTTTCCAGATGACGGTGTGAAAGCCAACGTGTGTTGCCTTTAATTGAACAGTCATATGAAAAAAGCTGTTTTGTGACATTTCAATAAAATTCACTGACTTCAGAATTTGCCGGTGTATTTTAAATAAAATGTGTGAAAATACACAAAGTAGATTCTACCTTCCACATGCAATCTGCGTCACTACATTTCCCATAAGCTCGAACACTTTTCTAGGGTTAATTTCATGATTTGTAGAGTTATGCCCGAGCTGTCCGTATCCTCCTGCTCCGAATGTAAACACACCTCCTTCCTGTAAGTAAAATCAGCAGCACCAGTTTTTTTGACCTTCGAAAAGATTAGAAGCATGCAAGGCCAATGTGTCCAAAAACACAGCTGAAGACGGGACTGGAACAGACAGGTATGAAAGGATGTGGTTATATTAGTAAATTCAATCCATTTTTTTCTTAATTGGAAACAGCTGGATAAGTAATATGACATAAAATAAAGGGAACTATTTTAACCTCCAAGTCTTACGGAATTCTCTCTCACCTCTCTAGGTGATTTCAATATTCACCAATTTAACAAGCCAAAGAATATTTCAGGTGGTGCCAACTCATGTATTATTTTCTTAAAATTAAAAGTATAACCATTAATAGTATTGTGATATCATTACTTAACAGCCTAATTAGTGAGATATTGGATAATCTGTACAAAAAGACCACTGCTGATGCTAAGATAATTACCCACTCTAAATGCTGACGTGAACCAATTATGCCTTTACTTATCTTCTTTCATTTATAAACTGTTAAAATGGAGGATGCACATGCTAAACATGACGGAAGCATCAAATAATGAGGAGAGCATATGTGCAAGTAATCCCTTTGAACTAAAAGTTCAGGTTTAAGACTGCTCTAAATACTCACTTTCAGGCAGTTTATTCTACATCTGTATGATGTCAACTCTCACACAGCTCTGCTTGTGCATCCCCATCCATGAGCTATTCAAATTTTCTGTTTCTGAAGGTCAGGCAATCAGAAGAGCATTGGCTCAATGAGAAAGGAGCTTTAAAAAGCTTGTTTCAGACAGTAAAAGAATTGAGGAGCTTCACAAACAGTAACTCCAGGCTACATGAACAGCTTAATGCTTCTCTAAATGAGGGTTGAGTCAACATTTGAGACTGCATTTAAAAACATTAATAACTTCACGACAC
Source organism: Etroplus canarensis (assembly GCA_015106775.1). Classification (NCBI taxonomy): domain Eukaryota; kingdom Metazoa; phylum Chordata; class Actinopteri; order Cichliformes; family Cichlidae; genus Etroplus; species Etroplus canarensis. The sequence continues at coordinate 1,484 of VUQH01088501.1, read as the reverse complement.
TTGATATATTTCAGTGATATTTTGATGTGTTGTAACTGGTAGCTTGGAAGCAGCTGTCTCTCAGGACTTTTTGCGAACTGAATACGACAACACACACACAGTGTGACAACTGATCCATCTGTCATCTTCTTTTGACCAAAATGCTGTTTTAGATCAGTTAAGGAACTATAATACATCCAAATTGGTAGAAAAAATTGAATTAAGAAGAAGGTAAAGAAGAAATCGAATAAACATACCCCAACATGAGAATAAGATCTTTCCAGTTATATGTGTACAGTTTAAAATTGATACAGGTGGTAAATTTCTTGGCAGCACTGGGTAAAAAAATCCATTACACCCTTTTAGCATATTATAATTCAAGTGATCTGAAATAAAGTTAAACTTTTGCACCTCATCTAAGCTCTAGTCTCAGGATTTTTGATTAGGATTTTTATTAAACTGTGAATCATGCAAAGCCCAAGCATAAAAACATAGCAAGTCAATTTTAATTAAAACTATCCATTTTTAAGGGCTATTTCTTAGTTCAAAACTGACTTAACAGACTAGGAACTGCCATGACACAGCTACCACTCAAAGTTTCACAATGCAGTTTAGACTTTTACCTTTACTGTCAAATTAGTAGTTCTGAAATCTCAATAAAAAACATTAACTGTAGTAAGACACAAAATCGCTAAATCTGCAAAGCTTTAAAGACTCTGCTTTTGTGTATGTGTATCTAGTATGTGGAGTCCTTGTGGGCCCATATCAACAACAAACTGGCCAGTAGTTAATTTGGAATTCAAAACTTCTGTAAAAATAATAATAATGAAAAAAATCAATCCACCATCACTCATCATACAGATTCAATTTTCAGTTTTCCATAAACACGATGTTGCAGCTTTGTCAAATAAACAAAAATCTATAACTTAACTTGGTCAGAGCTGCTGTGTGATCTTCTCCACAGGAGATGTAAATCACTCTCTGCGATCTCAGGGACTTCAAGAGGGCTGGGAAATATCGATCTGTAAAAGGACCTCCTGAAAATTAGTCCAAGTTTAGGGATTGAACGCTCACCAGAACCACAGAGTTTTCACCACCCACCGTTGCAATCATTGAGGCCCAGCTGACCGAAATTGTTTCGCCCCCAACCGAACACAGCTCCTGAGAGAGTGAGTGCAAAGCTGTGAGCACCACCTGCTGATATTTGAGCAAAAGGAATGCCCTGCAGCGAATGAATGAGCTGGGGTGTGGAAATGCTCTGTCCATTTATTCCTATCCCAAGTTGACCGTATCGATTCTGGCCCCATGAGAAGACTTGGCCCCCTGTGTTAAAAACACAGATATGGGTGAAACTACTTAATGAGAGGTAAACTTATTAAACTGCTGAACATAAATATGGGCTAAATACAAAGCATCCTCACCTCTCGAAAGTGCATGGGAGTGCCAGTACCCACAGGCTACCTGAGCAATTTGTACATCTGACAAAGTCTTGATGTTTCTTTTGA
>VUQH01088500.1:0-19204 GCA_015106775.1 Etroplus canarensis | reverse complement strand
AAAGGAGGAGGAGAGAGAGAGAGAGAAACAGCGAGAGAGAGAGAGAGAGAGAGAGAGAGAGAGCGTGTGAGAGCCTTTAGTCAGTAGGGTAAAGGGGGCAACATACTGTTTCGGTGCTAGCTCTGTTTGTATCTCTGGGTTTCCTTTCATGTTTGTGTGCCTAAATAACGCCTTGGCCTCGAAACAAAAACTCAATATTGCCTTGTAAATTTTTTTTATTAGTTAATTCTGAGTTTGTTTTTGTTTAGTTTCCTTCATTTATTCTTACCTGGCTTCTACAACTAATCATTCTGAACTCCAACCTCAATATGTTCTCTGGAAATAAAACTCAAGGCACCATAAAATGGGCCTCTTCTTCTTTACAATTAAGAAAGATTCTACTGCATGCTGCTATTCTTAAAAAATAAAGGCAGCATTTTTACGATTTTAATGGTGAAATGTCTAATTTTTAAACACTGATAGCAATAACTTGGATCATCATTTGTAAGATTTTAGTATTATGTCCAAAAAAACCCCATAACAATTGCTATTTTCCTGTGCCCTATGGTTACTATAGTCTAAAAGTAAATGCAGCACCCTGGTCATTTCAGACTTTGTCAGATACTGTATGTGGGGTGTTGCCGATTGTATAACTACAAAAGGTTAAACTCATACTTTTTATTCTGATATTTTTAGGAAATACGCTATCACACATATACCAGCAGATACAGAAATGGGAGAGAAGCAGGGAGGAGAGGGGATCAGAGGAAAGTGGAGAAGGGAGGGGGCGGGAGGCATAGCTCCCATTATCTTGTGTGGAGGTCCACCTGAGCTAAAGACAGCCATTTGTTCCCAAATCGACCTGTCGACCCCTCCTAATTACCAGCCAATTATTTCCAAATGGACCCACATTCACCCCACACTTAAAGTGGAGAGGAACAAAACTGCCTGGCTCTGTCTCTTTCTTTCTCTCCATGTCTACACAGCTCTGCCTTTCCTTTTCTATTCTCTCTCTCTTTCTCTCTCTCTCTCTTTCTCTCTCTTTGACTCTCTCTCTCTCTTATTTCAGCATTTTTTTATTCAGTCAGAAATATTTTTCCACATATTGTTGCAGGCTTTGCAGTCAGTTACACAACCACATCTCTCTCACACACACACACACACACACACACACACTCATGCACCCGCATACAAGGCAACTTGGTGGTTCTGTGTGCGTTAATTAAGAGTCCTAATTATGGAAGGAACTGACACTTGACCTGTGCGTGAGTGTTACTTTGTGCATATGTTTGTGTGTGTTGCATGTGTATTTATATTTGATTTCAAGGAACAAGAAACATTTTGATTGCTGTATTTTTGCCACTTGCATGCATGTTTACAGAAAATAGAAACGAGAGACATATTTGCATTATATATATTCTTTGACACACACTCTCTCTCTCTCTCTCCTCTGCTTTCTCTTTCTTCTTTCTGGCACCGGTCAGTCTCAGCGGGCTGATGTGTATCGATGAGTCCGGCATACAGGAGCCACCCGAAGGAGAAGAAGTCTGTGGCTATGTTCCCAGAATTCTTTGTGGTTGGCCTCCATTGTTCACAACCACTTGTATACAGTATTGTCAGACTGATTGTGAGCCTCTGCTCTCTCTCTCTCTCTCTCTCTTTCGCTCACTCCGAGGACAGCTAAAAGCGAGCAGAGTAGAGGAGGGAGACGGAGGTAAAGTGGATGAGGAGGAAGGGAGCAGTAAGCATTGTGTCCCTTGCTTGCCATTCTCCTGCCTTCCCATCTGTTTCCATCTCTTCCTTCCTGTTTCTGTGGGATAGTGAACAGATTAGTAATAGCACTGCCACAGCTCTTAATAGGGGAAGTCATGGTCGGGAAATATGATGGATCGGTTTGAGATATCATCTGGTTGAATGGTGCAATAGTTTTGAACTCTGACACCTTGCTGCTTGCTTACTGACTTTGATCACTTTGGTGCAGTGTAAATGAATGTGTCTGTATTTAAAAGTTGGCATATACTGGTATAGAAATCCATGCTGAGGTGCATGTGAATGCAATGATCTTGCACTTTTCTACTAACTGTGTCAAAGCTGTCAGTTTATGTATTAACACACCTGCACTCTGCTGCATTTGCATTTACATGGGATGAACATATAACACCTGCAATTTCATAGACATTTTTTAAAAAATCCTTCTCTATTCCCCAAGGCTGAGTCAGCAGTTCAGCTCTGTTTGGCTGTGATTTATTATCAGTTATTTTATTTGTAAATTGTTCATCCCACATGTTTACTATCTAAACACGTCCTAAACGTGTTGAAAAATGATTATTTCTTCTTTTAAATGCAGACTTAAATTGCTTGATTTGCTACTAAAATTGAGAAAAACATCCTGACATTGGATAAGCTTTTGTTTTACAAAAAACTTCAGTTATTATCAAGACAACTGTAAAACAAAAAATCATTTTGCCTGTCATTACAGTATTATTTATTTTCATTAACATCAGTGACACAATTATGTTAAAAGCCTAATTATTAGAGGCATCAAAAACCATTATTTGCTGATGGTATTGATTTACCTTATATTTAAATTTCTTTATTTTAATGTGTCCTTGTCTATATTCTTTTCCTATCATATATATCTTATTGAACACCAGCTTAATAGCCCCACAGGGATCATTTAACTTTATTTGATCTAAATCAATATACATATTAGGGAAAGTTCACAGTTACATGGCTTACTGTGTCTGTGTGTGTTCTGCCCATAGTGGGCTGAGACCAGGCTGTATACTGGCCTCCTGGCTGAGTTTGAAGCTAAGTGGATTAGCATATCTCCCATGTCATTTCCATTCACTGTGACAGCCTGATGACATGGGACTGTGTGATGGCCGTGACCCACCTGACGTCCAGAGCTCAGGCCTCCCAGCAGGTGGTCCTACTCTGGTAGGGAGGGAGAAAGCAAGAGTGAGAGATGAGTTCTCAACAGTTCTAAGAGTTGCAGTAGACAAACATAACTTTCATTTTTTTCTCTTTTTTTTTGTGCGACTGAGCACTGCTGCAGAAATAGAAATAGACACCTATCTGCTACTCCAGTAAATCAGTAAATATTAGGCTTTGGTTTCATTCTTATATATATGTGTGTGTGTGTGTGTGTGTGTGTGTGTGTTTGTGTGCATTATATATGTACTTTATACTTTAATAAAGCTATACTCATAAGTCATTACAAGTCAAACAAATATGCATTCTGTATACAAGCATTATGTGTTGTTTGTCCCACACTATCCCGTTCATACAAATCTTATATTTTATCCTAAATGCCAAATGGCAAGAATATATATAAACTATATTTGAGTTTTTCATGTGCTTCATGACTCATATGTAATCATGTTTTTATTAAATCATGTTAAACACATTGCACAATACCACAAACAATGGCTGATAATATGAAAAATATATTAAAATTTTAAATACAGAATTTAATAAGATATATAGTTGGATTGCACTGAATTTGAAGTCATGTATTAAGACCTCCAGTTTTGAGGCTACGCCACACATTCAACTCTATAAGAGCTGATCAGCTTTCACCTTCAATAAATTTGCTTCATGTGCTCACATCAGCCTTTTGCTTTTTTGCAATACTGGCTTCTCTTCAGCTTCTGTCCTTTGCTTCTCTCACATCTCTTCCTGTTCCTATTTCTTCTCTCCATCCCCAAAGACCCAGAGTCTCCCATGACCCTTCTAGTTGTCTCACTCTCTCTCTTATACTCCCCCCAACGCCACCACCACTCCCTTCCCCCTCCTTCTCCTCCTCCTCCTCCTCCTGCACAGTCTCGTGCTGGCCTAGCCAGGCAATGCTAACACTTTTGTCAGGGTGATTAATAGCATGCTCGATTGTCGTTAATTCACTGGCTAATGACTGGAGGGATTGAGAAAAGGAGAGGAGCAGCAGCAAGGCTAAAAGAGTAATAGACTGATGTATCAGTGTATGTTGCTTTCAGTCTGCCAAACCACGCTAACATACACACATACACATGCACAAGTACAACCTTGTTAGCTCAGGAATTTGTTGTCCATGAATTTGCTGTCTAGATTTTCATTTCACTGTGATAATCAGACAAGAGAGAACATACAATGTATTACTGAATTTGATGTTAGAGGGTAGAAGGTAGAGCTTTTTATTTAAATCCATGTAAGTAAATTTGCAAAATAACTAAATGTGATCTCTACTTCACATTTTAGAATAAAGACCAATGCGAAAGCAAAAAGTTCAATTGAAAAAGTTCTCCTTTGCAAACACACATGCACATGCAGACACAAAAGTCGAAGGTCTCTTCCCTCTGGTTAATTAGAATGGATGGGTTTGTTCTGAACACTGTCTGCCTTGGTGCTCCCCTAGCTGGCTGTCTGGCCTCTCAAATGGCCTGCTAAATGAAGCTGCACGAAAAGTAGGTGTAGGGACACTAGAACACACACAAACACACACGCACACAACCTCTCGGATAGAAAGTGAAAAAGAAATAGACTCTGATGAGTAGTGCAATTGTCTGTTCCTGAAGAGTGGAAGGTGTTCTCTGTAGTGGATTACCTTGATGCAGTAATGTTGTAACTTGAAAATTTCAGTTATTGCTATTATACCCTTTCCTGTAGAGTCCATGCTGCAATAAATCATTTGCCTGTAGAATATGTTGATTTCTACCACTTCTGTGTGTACTGACTGTGTTGGCTTCCTTCCAATGATAGTTTGGATACCTTCATAAATCTGGCTCTCCCTCTTTAAATTCCCCTAAAGTTATAAAATTAACACTCATATTCCTTTCCATGGTGATAATTTGAACATGGTGTTTGACGTTCAGACTTTTCTGGACCACATTGTTTGTATGAGTATGCACTGAGTGTTGATGGTACCACTGGTCTGGTGTCACTGTCCTACAGCTGGTTCGTGTGTTCAGTAGTCTTGCAGAATTGGAAAAATATAATATTTACTGGTTACGCTTAATTGGAACAATTATTTATCTTTGCAACTGCTTTGGCATCCTATTAAGAAATGCATTGGCCTGATAATTTAGGTAATGAGAGTAACCTTGTACTGCCTGGGCAGTTTGATGCTCATTTAAATAACTGATTTAGGTGGAAACAGTTATTACATGATGTGTAGATGTAAAGATTTTTGGCTTAATTTTCAGCCTTAAGTCATGGCTATATTATTCACCCTTGTCTGATTTCATATTTTCCCTTTCTTATCCATTTTTTTCCTGCACTCTCTTCTTTCCCCCTCAGCTTTCTCCCTGTATTATCCAGCCCCCCCCATCACACCCCCTGGGTGATGTTTGCAACTCAATTTGGCAAATGTAACTCAATATTGATTATTATTAATATTTATCATGTTTGTGAACATGTTTTCCTAGTGCTATTAATCTGCCCTGTTAATAAATGTCTGCAGCAGCCTGGTCCCAGGGGCCCCTTGGGACTACAGGGCCACCACACATGCATGCACACACACACACACACTCCTGCTCTCAGCTGCAGGAGGTTGCCTGCTGTCTTCTACTTGCCTGGAGGCTTGATCTCAGTGTACACACACACTCCCGCATGCACTTTATTGGAGGATGGAATGGCTCTAGGCTGCTCAGCACAAATGACACATCAATACATCAGCCATGTTGTATTGATGCTACACACAAACATAAAAATGCACACTCACTTGCTCCTTTCTGAGCTGCAGTGACCAAAGACAGTAAGCGATAAGACTCAGAGACAAACACACACACACACACACACACACACACACACATACACACACAGAAGGCAATGCCTTGAAGTCTGTAGTACATAATGTATGTATTCTGCACATACACACAGTGTGTGTGTGCATAGATAAAGAATTGAAATCATATTTCAGTTTTGTTTTCATTTTGGTCATGTTTGCACTTAAAGCAATAAAAATCAAGCATTTATACCACACGTTCATTTTGTGAATGACATAAGCATTGTAAACTGTGACTCATAAAATCCCTATAATGTAATATAGCTGTATAGTCAAAGCATATTACTGTTATTGTGTAATTATTAGTATTACATGTACTTTCTTTTTCTTTCTTTCTTTCTTTCTTTCTTTCTTTCTTTCTTTCTTTCTTTCTTTCTTTCTTTCTTTCTTTCCCCCTATTCTGAAGTAGCTGTGTTACAGTTTTAAGTGTTACTTGGAAATGCTCCCTGGTGCTTTTACAAGGGGAAACAGTGTGGTGTTCTTGCTCCGAGAGGCTTTCTGGTATTGTAGATGATCGTGCCCCCATTGCTCACTCACTGGTTCCAACCAAATGGAAACACACACACCAAACACACCTTCTCCACTGAATGCCCTCCTTTGGCTGCCTCGTCACATGCTTCCATTTATACGTCATTTTGGATATATGGTACCCCAGTGTCACGGTGGAAAAAACACTATTGTACAGTTTTTCAGCACTCACTCTTTCTACCCTTAATTTGCCCTTGCTTGATTTTTACAGCTGCATCCCGCCTGTTTTAAACTGGGGGGATGGGAGGTCTCTTTGTGGAGACAGAATCATCAAAGGCCTTATTACAGAGGAACAGGTACCAATATCACTCTGTAGCCCAATAATGCAGCTAAGTGGGACCACACTGACACAATATAGTGGCACAAGCAGCAGATTACACTTGGCTTTGCATGCTGCCTCACATACACACAGAGCTCCCACATCAAAATGTTTGGCCATTTATTGCTCAACTACCCAACCATTTTTCATATCTGTCATGGTCCGCACATTCTCCTTCTGCCTTGAATTTTTTTCATTCAACAGAGAATCTTTTCTCCCCATATTTGGAGCCTCTGCACAATTTTGCATAGTTTTGCCGTTTCCCTGGATATTCTCTTTTCATCAGCGACTGGCTTTCTTTTTGAATGAAACCAGATCAATTTATGGCCAGCCAAAGATACAATCTCTGTGTGTACAGGAGAAGGCAGTGAAAAAAATAAGATGAGTGTGCTTTATGATGGTCATCACTGGCACACGTCCTATTTTCAGCTCTCTTTTAATGTTATCATAGTCACAACTATGACCTCACTATGATGCTTGTACACCTGGCTCTGAATAATCAAGCTATTTTGGGATCCTTTCTATCCAGTACCAATCCATTCTTTATGTTCAGTCCTGCATAGAAGTTAAAATGCAGCTTTAGCATCAATTTCACAAACTTTCACGATTTAAAAAAATCACTAAAAGCATGTCTGCTTATTCTGTGACAAATTAGCTAACTCCTATTAGATACATTAGGTCTTTTCTCAGAATTCTTGCATGGAGTCAGTGTTGTTTCCTTCTTCCAGACTACATTGATAATACAGCTCAGTCTATATGCCACAAGGCACATGTGTTTGTGTGCGTCCAGGCAGACGGCAGAAAATGACTCCAGATCTCTATCTTTATGCATTTAAGTCTAGAGTGCTCTGATTAAACACAACCACAGAACAATTTGCCTTTTGCAAGGCCCTCCGATTAAACCACTGATTTTCAGCACCATGTCAAGTTATTTTGCTATGGCAACGCTGATTACAGTGTTATCAGCATTTCATATTTTATTATTTGTATTTTTTAAGATCTTGACTCTTGAAAGGAAATAAAGTGTTTTCTTTAATGTCTTGCTTGTCCTTCCAATAAATATGTGACATTGTAAGATGCATATTTTATGGTAATGACTATAAATGTCTTATCTGTCATATCTTGTTTTTTCCCTTTGACATGTAGTAATTATGAGATATCATCTTTACCTACAACACCATCTGATCTCTTACGCATGTGTTTTGAGTACAGTAACAGCTCCTTCAGTTGCAAACAGATGTGTGTTTGTGTGATAGCCTGCATCTGTTCATACGTGCCCTAAAATCTTTGTTATTGCAAGCCATGCTACAAAGCAAAGAGCTCCGTTTATGGTACGCATTTACAATTTATCAAATAAATGGGATGCCTTCATGTGGCCTGAGCCTGGCTCTCAGGCAGAGCAGAGTAGTTTTCCACTGGAATAACAGCCGCTGAACAAGCAGCCCATTGTAGCCATGGCCAGCACCGGGACCCCCAAGGTGCGAATTAATGATTGACCCCTGATGTAATCAGGATAAATAGCTCCCCGTAAAAGAGAAAGAGATGGGGTAGGGGAACAGAGAGAGAAAGAACAACACAAGGAGCCAGGGAGAGGAAGGCACTATCTAGCTTGGGTGTTTTTTAAGAAGCCCTTTGGGAGGCGAACCCAACATCTTTCTGGGTCTTTTGAGACCCAGAGCTAACATACAGCTGTTTAAAAGCAGCTCAGTCATCAGTTGTTTGACACTTTGTCTTTTCCTCTTCATCTTCTTTCTTGCCTCTCTCATTATTATCTTGCTCACTTTTCACATTTGTAGTTTTTTCCATCACTGGCTGAACATGGTCTTACAGGCTTGGAGAGAGAGAAGTTTTCTCTAGTGGCACATAATTAAAAAAAATCCACCAGTTTTTTTCTCCACTCAACTCTTTTTATGAATTAACAAAGTTATGACTAAAAGTTGAACTTGTTTAATATCACACTGTGTTTGCTGTTTCTGTTGTGCGTTACTGCACCATATGTCTCACAAAATATGTTTTGTTCATTAAAATTAAGAGGGACTTTTTTCTCCTTCTCCTTGTTACTCAGTTATTTGACATAGCGATCTGTGCATTTTTTCTTCACAGAGGCTCTTAAAGCCAAATGGTATTTAATAGATTTTCCGAGGCTGTCTCTCTGCTTGTCAAAATTGCTCTCAATGGGTCAAGTGCCAGTGAGAGTGGGGGAGTGAAGAGAGAGAGAGTGAGTGAAAAAAGTGTTTAACAGCCTGAAAACACTTTTGATTGTGTGGAAGGAGCAGCAGATAGGGCTGAGTTATAAAACTTTAATTGATCTGTGAAAAGTGGAAGCTACTGCTGGCTCACATGTTCCAATGCTTAATTGCACGCCTGGTCTGAACCCCTATGAAACAGTGATCATTAAAAAATGGGTTCCTTTCCAGTCAAAATCACTGGATGACGCAAAATCAGTTATAAAAGTCTGGTTTTTATTGCTTCAGCTTTATATGATAAGTTACTCAAATGTATGTGGACAGGCTGCAGGTTTGCCAGGCACTGAAAAGCCCTTGTCGCATGCTTTCAGAGTTTCACATTTCACATTTCAAACTTCCATGGCTTTCTATCAGATCCCGAAAAACTTATCCTTTGTCCAGTGAGTGCTTTTGTACCCTTTCAGTGATGTCTGTTTTATTGTTTGGATTCCTGATAAGCACATTCAGCCTCTGCAAGGTTCCTGAACTCCTCTTATTAGGCACATACAGAAACAGTATTTTAGAATGAATAAACTCAGTGGAATAAAGCATCTTAATTATTATTTTAATTCAAATTTCATCATTTTTTAAATTGAAAACTCTCATTATGAAATAATATACTTCCACACACTAACAAGCACATTTTAAAAATGTCATGTTGCAGCTCCAGTTAAAACCTGGGCAGCAACAACAGGCTTGGCAACAGGCTAGATGGAGGTTAGGAGGGGGAAAGCGCTTGATTGGAACCACTCCTGCTGTAATTTTGGGCCTAGTTGGCCTGCTGATTGCCAGTCCCTGTGTTTAGATAGTAAAACTGCAGTGATACTTCGACTTAAGACACCAGGACTGCCTAGAAGGGAAAAGAAAAAGACATGGATAGATGTGCTTAAGCAAACACACACAAACAAATAGACACAGACAAGGGGCTGGGCATCAAACCTCTACACTCTTTTGGTACAAGCGGAAATATATGTATTTTGTCTTGAATATAGAACACTGTCAATGTCACTATCAGATGTCTAATCAAATTTGTAATCTTTCTTTTTCTTTGATGTCATTGTTCTTATTTAAATTCAAATTTTATCTTGTTTTTGAGTCAAAATTCTAGAGCATCACCATAGATCTTGCTATATCTTGAAAAAAGATACTAAAAACATGTTTGTATTCTTAAAAAATGATGTTAGTTTTATCCCAGGAATCATTTAGGCTATAATGTCTAAAGAGTCTAAGGGAATGTGCATCCCTTACAGATGTCACATGCCACTCCCATAATTGCTTTTGCGCATGCAAATCTACATACTTTGATTGCCCATAATAAATGCCGTAGTTAAAAATTACAAAATATTAAAATACAAGTTTTGAAGTTAAAAACATACTCGTTCTCGTTTTCGTTCATGTTGGAATGGAGTGCAGGCAGAGTGATGTCAGTTCTCTGTTGTGACAATAATAATAGGTGACAAGGCTTACCTAGTCAGTGATAGATACAGCGAATTACTTGTAAGATGAGTCCTGGCAGGAAATGGTGACCACGATCAGACTCAGAACTATTCCCATGAAGGACTTGGCCACCAACTCTGAATGTCTGGCTGTTCTCAGATAACCTCTGGAAAATCGGTGAGCTAAGCATTTTTAGCTTAAGCCCATCAGACGGATAAGTATGACTTTCTGAGGACCCCTAAATTTTCTCATTGTACAGTGTGGTTTCTTAACAATTTAGAGTTTTAAAAATTCAAATGCATTTTGTAATTTGAGGTCAAGAAATAGAAATATTATTTACAGTATTTCTATCTTCAGTTCAATTCTGAGGAAGCTAATTTTATCATTGTATCTGGTTAAAACCATATTTTCTCTTCCTCTCTAAAGTGCTGAGGGCTAAATCCATTACCTTTGCTTTGGTTAGAAATCCTGTATGACATCTGTGTATGTGTCTTTGTCTCATAGATGAAAATGAACCAGTGGACAGCATGTATGACACAGAGGCTGATCTGCCAGGTTTAGCAGCTGGCAGCGGAGGTGGTGCCGACAGCCCAGAAGACGACGCAGAAGACGGTGTCAACATGTCCCCCTTGCCCTCACCAACTCCCTCCCATCCAAACAACAACCACCACCATCACCTGCTGCACCCCCATATCTATGCCTCCCACCACCACCATCTCAACAACAATAGCAGCAGCAGTAATGACCAGGACTTTACTACACCCAAGGAGGGCTCACCCTATGAGGCGCCTGTCTACATTCCTGATGACATTCCCATTCCCAGTGAACTGGAGCTGCGGGAGTCCTCTGTGCCTGGTGCTGGTCTGGGTGTATGGGCAAAGACCCGCATTGGTGCTGGTGAGAGGTTTGGTCTGCACAACACAAAGCATCATGTGGCCACAGGCAAAGACAGTTCCTTTGGATGGGAGGTAGGAACCACCACAGCCTCCTTGTGCATTCATTAGATTTTTAAAATTTTATGTTATTTCACTACTACTTCGTGTCACTTTTGACCACTTGCACACAACACACAACACAGTGCAACACAAGACATAAAATGAAATAGCACTGAAGATGATAACTAAATGAATGAGGCAATCATCTTGCATGCATTCACATTTCATGATCCTCATGAGAATCTTTCTTAGTATCATAGATGATTCAATTTGCATCCCATATATGATTAGACCTCAATCTTTGATCCCTGAACACGCACAAAGACATACATACACAACACACTTATGCAGGATTCTAGCAGCAAGGAGATGTCAGATGGAAAAATCTGGCTGATTAGTAGTGGTATCAGCTTTTCTGGGCATCGGGCTGAAGTGAGCAGACTCATTTGGTCACGGCATCTGATATGGAAATGGAAGAAGCATAGCCCAGTGCGGTGGCAGCATATTGAACTATTAATTTTCATTTCAACATGACATTAGAGGATATTGAAGTTGCTTCAGTTAGCTCATTAAGGAAAAAAGAAACTCCTGGTCTCTGTCTCTCTCTGTCTCTGTCTCGCTTTCTCAAATGCCTAATTAGACATGAAATATACTGGTCTGCTTTTCATTTCACTGACTCCTTGACTGTTCATTTTTTGCGGGCTGGTCATTCATATAGTCTCATATTACATTTATACTCAATAAGGTATAGAGAATTGGACAAGTTACTCATTGGAACATCATTCCTAAAAGGGAAGAATGTGATTGTAGTAGGCACCACAAGCTGATGGACATAGTTACAAAACTTGAACCAACTGGGTAGAAAATGTTCACGTGGTTTAATGTACGGGCTAAAAATATGGTAACTATGCATAGTTATTTTTTATGATAATAGAACATTTCTGAAAAGCTTGATTCTTAAAGTTATGGTTTCAGTCTGAAGAGCTCTGTTTTTTTCACGAGATTTTCTTCCCACCAGTTGTAGGAGCATGCAGGCGATTAAAGCACTCAGGCACACGCTATGTGGCAGTGTGCCAGGCTGAACATATTCCTTTTTAAACTTTGTACTATGGCCAGCCATTCGGGGTGCAAGGGGCTTCTCTCCAAAAGCTACACTCTCCCCATAGCTCTCATGTTTTCTCTCAGCTTTCCTCCTCCTTCCTTTTTTCTCTCCAGACACCCAACTAATACATATTCATCAGCTTAGCTTTTTTGCTCTTTTGCTTGTAGGAAAAGGCTGCCTTGAGCTCTAAAGAGATACATCCACACATGTCCTCACCAAAGTGTCCTGGCAAAAACACTCACATTTCTCCCAAAAAGGAAGAGACTCAGTAAATTTTACACCCTTTCTTGCTCTTTTGGACACATTAAGAGAGACATACAGTATACAGTTTAGTTATCAGCTTTAGTTGTGACATTTTGAATATAATGTTTCCAAATCATGTTGCTGAGGTCAGTTTTGTTTCACCTCAAGGTGAAATTTTTGATCTTTGCCTCCCAACCTGTCAAAAGGGAACAATAATTCCATCTTCTCTCCTTTCTCCTCCTGAATGGCCATTGGAGGAGTGACCCTGACTCAGGCTGTATTATTTTTTAAAGATATCCTGTCTGGGTTGGGGCTGGAAATCTTCAGAGGATCTTCTCTCCCAGACTCTTATCACAGATAGTCATAACAGTCAGCCTGTTGATAGTCATCAACAGACTCCCTTAGGAGTCCCATGCACCCCATTTCTCCTCCCTTTCACCATCTACTCCTCTACTCATCTACTGCCCCTTGTCTTAGACAAATAGACAGGCAAGGGAGTGACAGAACCTTTCCTAAATAAAGAAAGATGTAAGTGGACACAAGACGGTTCAAGGAGGGTGAATAGAGGAAAACAATAAATATAAAAAAAACATATTTTTAACAGCATTACAAATGCAGGAGCATAACACTAGTGCTCATGGAAAGTCCATTGATATCAATATGTGTTTCACCATCCTCCTGCCAAAACAGAGGGATGTGTTATGAGAGATAATAAGTGAAGTCATCTGAGATGTCTGTGGTGTAAGTATGATCATATCTAACTAAGCTATCATACATTAGAGCTCAGTTGTTCTACTGTAGGTGTTGTGACAAAATTAGATTAGATGCTGAATTTAGTTATCAGAGGAATTATTTTAATGCAACTGAGCTTCCACTTTATAAAAAATATGATATTCATGATGTTGGGTCAACCCCGAATGCATTCCTCCAAACAATCTTGTTTTCTTCTTCATGACAGCTTCACTCAAAGTTTATTGAATTATCTAAAAATCAAAGGATGTTGATTATACTGTACATGTAGCCCTGTAATCCTTAAAAACACAAAAATCACCAAAATTGCAGTTACAAGGTTTTCAACCATCAACAGTGATATATACCATCTGCAGTAGTCTAGTTGAATCCAAAACAGTTTAACTACATTGTCTACATTTCTGTGGATTTTCTTTTACTAAGGCTGGCAATAACTCATTATGTTGGCTTTGCAAGCACTGTGGTCTACCAATGAACCCAAACAGTTCCACAGTCACATGGTTGATGCTTTAGTGCTTTCTGGATTTCTGAGTTAAAGTCAAGATTTGTGGAGAGAAACACTGAGTAATAGAAACATAGGGTAAAAGATTAGGAACAAGAGAAAGAAGAAAGAGAAATGCGGAAAGGAAGCCTACTATTGTCTGTCCTGGGGCACTGGGAACTGGAAGAGGTGTTAACTCAGACTCATTTTAGCGAGACGGACAGCTCAATCTAAGAGCTGCTTTGCTGCAGGCCATGGCCATTCTCTCCTGTCTCAGACG
This sequence comes from Etroplus canarensis, assembly GCA_015106775.1. Lineage (NCBI taxonomy): Eukaryota > Metazoa > Chordata > Actinopteri > Cichliformes > Cichlidae > Etroplus > Etroplus canarensis. The sequence continues at coordinate 5,164 of VUQH01088500.1, read as the reverse complement.
CCCTCTCTGGGCCAGCACTGCGTCATCCATTTAAAAACCATTATGCTCCCCCTTTAGCACAACATGATAGAACGCCAGGGCCCCAGGTCCACCATATGTGTGTGTCTCTCTCGTTGTATGTGTAGGACTGCTAACCCCTCAGGACAGGAAGACCTGAGCAAGTAGAGAGAGGCGAGGCCCACAGAGAGTCCATTGTGGGGATCTAACTGTCAGAGTGACTGCTGCTATTATCTGACTGGTAGAGTGGCCTGACTTGTCTATTGACAGAGGCATGTCATCATACAGTAGCTGGAGGTATTGTGCTCTTCACTGATTGGCACTGACTGGGCTCTCTGATCTTACTCCCTTGGGTATTCAAATGGCAGGAGGTGGTAGGGCAACACATCTGTGGTTGTCTTTGGCAGAAGCCTCACATGTTAATAAAAACTTTATATTTACTATGCAGCTAGACAATACACTAACAGTGTTAAAATGTTCCTTATAGAAGTTAAAGGTTTAAAAAAATGCAACTTTTATTTTGGACTTAAAACCCCCCAAAACAAAACAATGAAAATCAAAACGCTGTTTGTATTATCAACATTTGTTAAGAAAACAAACTGCGTGACCGAGCCCTCTCAGTGTGATATTAATGGTGTTTACACATTCTCCTTACTCTGTAATCACTGGGCGTATCGCCTCTGAATCATGGCTTTTAAAATGCACCTTATGGGTTTGTCTTTTCTCTCTATCTTTTGTTTCTCCAGATTGTGCTTACTATCTCACCAAGTTTTCGCTTGAAGTGCAAACATCAGGTGTTGCAGTACGTTCTCACCAATTCTGAGAAGACTGAATCATTTGATTGTTAGTTTTTGACTGTTTAATACCCATGTAATTAGTTGTGTTTTGGAGTTCTTTAAACATTGCACTTAATGGTTTTTTGTATTCTGAGCCAAAATAGCAGGGATTGTTGTGCATTTTGAATTTGATATTTATACTGATGTAGACGCATTGAACAAGGTCAACATGAATGCTTTGATGCACAGAAACATGTATTATAGAGTCCACGTCAGCCCTGCAGCCATGTCTATCTGTTTGCAGCAGTGGACCTTGGGATGACTTTGTTGCCAGGCAAACTTCTTTCTCTCTGTCCCTCATTCTTTTTCTGTTTACTTTTTGTCGGGTGATTTTCCATATCAGTATCATTCATCCAGTGATGTGTGAAAGAGGTGAAAAGAATGCTAGCTCTTCTGTTTAGCCAGTTATTGACTTAGTGATAGGCTAAGACTTCTGGCGGGCACTCTGATGTCGCCAAGGTCCTACGTGACAGATACCCATCCAGCCATGGCAGGATGTGTCTCCCTCACCATGTGTCGGGTACTAAATCACCTTGACAGCTCACTTTTCACGCCAACGCCGCGTTCCTGTTGTTCACAATGTAATTGTTGAGCTAAGGCCTTGTTTTCAAATGTTTTGGAGAAGAAGTCCTGGCGCACCCTGACACTTATCTGTCCCGACCCACCTCTTGTGTCTTGAAGTGTTTGCTTGCCTTTTGTGTATTGCCTGAGGAGGGCGGATTGGCCAATTGCTTATATGCCAAAATATCCCCACAGGGCATTCAAGGTGCAGTTTGAAACTTGTCTGGTCTGTTTGCTTTTCACAGAAAGGTGTTCGTTATCTTGATGTTTGACCCTTAAGGTGACTGGTACTGAACTGATAGGGCAAAAACTCCCTGAAGCTGCTTGAAGACAGTAGATACATCAAGTAAAAGGATACTGTGAGTCAGAAAGAGAAAGAGTTGAAGTAAGGTAGCAAGAGACTGAGTCATTTCCTGGTTGATTTGCATAGCACGCTTTGTAGTTTTTGTCATATTCTGATGTATAAATTATAAAAGTTGTCTAAGATCAGATTAACCAAAACACAGGAAAGAGCATTCCTATTAATATCTTCATCAGTCTGAACGTCATTAATAGATAAACCTCCACCATGTAGATTACTGTAGCATGGGTGAAGTTCTTCATGTAAATAGATTCATTATCATATCTTTTAGTTATCAAATGAAGGCAATGCCCTGATAAGGAAAACGTGGCCATTCGCTGAAAATAATTCTTTACTGGAAGAGCAAAAACAACAGACCTTGTAAGCTTTTCTCCTCAGATTTATGCTTTGTAGTCATTTAAAGGTTATATGTTTAAAGCTGATGCCACCTAAATAACTCAACAAAAAATATTTTTTGTATTATTCCTAATACTACATAATTATGAAGTTAGTTATGACTAACTTCTACTGCCTACTCTATGCAAAAATGTCTGTTATTATATTTTGAGAAAAGTAAATTTTGCATAGCCATGGCACAAAAAAATAAATATCTGCATATTTGCCAACTAATCTTACTAGATTAGTCTAAAGGCATTTTTTCAAGTTTTGTTCTATTAAAACTTTCCCCACAATATCACACAAGCACTTTTTTAAAACTCTGAGATTAAATATAGTACAGTGCATGCTCATTTTAGAAAAAAAATATCATTTTAAAAATAATCTTTGAATGAAAGTGATATTTTAAAACATCAATATTCTTAAAACTATACATTTATATAAATTTGCATGTACAATTCTCATGATAGTTATATTAAATAATTTGTTAACATAAGGAGTTAGTTTGGCACATATGTCTACAATCCCACATCATAATGAAAGGGATATCAGTTCTGTGGTTTCTAATAACAGTATTGACCAACACTATGTGGTTTTCAGTCATCGTTATTTGACTTTGACAGAAACCCCAAGTTTACACATGGTTCAAAAACACCAGAGAGAGAGCGAGCGTAACACCACAAGTCCTGGGCCTGGGTGCTGTAATATCTTCCATTCACATTCATTTTATGTAGGTTTTAAACATGCCATTAGCCAATTTAATCCAATTTTCCCAGCTTTCGAAGCACTCCAATGGAACAGATTCCATCTAATATTAAACATATGGTCGCCGTTGCCCCTGGAAACGCCACAGCAGAGCTGTTCCTTTCTCTTTTTTTGGGAAACCTGTTAAAGACAAGCCTTCTGTGTCCCAGTGCAAACCATTGTCAATTATCTTAAATGAACATTGTAATTGATAACGAGGAAGCAGGGCAGCAAATTAAATGTCAGGTTTGATTAGAAGCCTGATGCCTTATCATTTGTTCATAACTCCTTACCAACATCTGTTAATTAGTTAATAAATTAATTTACTGGGCTCTAAAGAAAAGTGGACGGACCCCTGAGGAAGTGCATGGCACAAAGTCATCTGTCTTTGAAGGGAGTAGAACTTGACAAATATTGTCCCTGGGATTTGGACTGTTATTACTTGGTCACTGGTTTCAGACCTCAGTCACTTCAGCCAAGTATTCTCAGTGGGACCTCTTGTTTGCCTGAATACCCCCATCCCTTCTCCCATCACACATCCCCAACACAATGCTGTCCTTTATTGCATGAGGCTTCTTTTTGCAGACATGCTTTAAACATTACTTTAAAACCCCCATATTGGCCCATCAGTATTCTGTAGCGAAGCACAGGTAACTCCTGTCCAATCCTGCTTTACCCCTTTCTTTCACTGTGTCTCTAGTGAAACCCCATCGTTCATCATTCCACTGATGAATAGTCCCATCAGTTACAGCCTCAAGGCAAAAGCAGACAATGACACTGCTCTTTGCTGCAGTGGAAGATGATGACATTTGTCAAATGCTGTTTATGGTGGTGCTTTGAATTATGCTCTTATGAAGAAATGCTCTTTTATGCTTTCACAATTTGTGTCTAGGTGTGAGTCCTCCAATGTGAGTCCATTGCTGGTTACAGATCTCTCACTTTCTTCCATTTTCACTCACTTTCCCCCTCTCTGGCCACTGAAATCTCAATCCCTTATGCTGCTTAACATTTCTGTGACTCAAGCAGGAGGTGGTGACCTATTAATCAGGTTCCCGTGGCTGTTGTGATTACCATTTTCCATAATCAGATACACAACATGGCCCAAACACCTTAGCTGTAGGAATACTTATTTTCATTAGCTTCTTACAGTTCCTGTTCTGTAGTGCAGACCTGTAGTGCACTAGTAGTGAGCCTAGGAGGAAAGTGAAGCACAAGGCTGGGCCTTTTAATTACTTTTATTAGGTGCAAAGATTAACATTCCATGCAGTGTGTGTCTTTGTCAGTGTTAAATAAGAGATAGTATAAAGAGCCCCCATAAGCACATGACTGAACATAGAAGGAAAGTAGGACTAGGATTATAAGTTCATTCATTTAGAAGTTCAGGTAACCTTTCTCTTCTCTGTTTTTGCAAGTACAGTTGTTTTTAGATACTTCAGATAAATAATATTAGTTTTGGTATGAAGAGCAGTGTGATTAAACACGAACATGTACAACCATATAAACTACACAATAGTACCTGCTAATACATCCACACAAACGTAAAGAGGCAGAGGAGGTAAGAGAAATGACCTTCTGCAAAGTATTTCTTTCCGCTACTAAGTCATGTAGCATAACAGAGAGAGTTCAAAGCTAAGCACCATGACGACATTAGATCTGAAAACAGTGTTGAATTGTTGAAGTGTCAAACACTTTCGTACTTCTTTACTTTGGAAAGTCTCTGGAATCACTTGAGTGATTTTTGCTCATTTTCTCCACTACTGTCATTTGGAACAAGACCTGATGTCTTGTCTGCATGAGACAACATGGAGGCTTTGACAGAGTCAAGATTTGTACATGTGTGTTCATGTGCAGTTGTGCCTGTTTCTTTGTACAGAATGAACACACAGATGCTCATGTCCACATTTCTGTTAATCATCTTGGCCAGTGGTCCATCCTTTGCTTTATCCTATATCACATTTCTCCCAACAAAGACAGGATCTCACCAGGAGTTTTGTGTAATATCTTAATTTAGCATGAGAACTGGTGTCAAGATGATAAAAAAAAACATTTTAAATAGAGGTTTCCCAGACATTTAAATTATGAGATTACCCCCTTCTTTGATTTATTTGCATTTCTCAAAAAACTAGTCACTGTGAATTTTGAGGTTTGTTGTGCATTATGAAGCATGAGTGCAGTGGTGTGATTGTTGATTTTACTGTTTCTTCTTTTTGCCATCAGAGAGTAACTGTATAAATGTAAAACAGACTGAAAACAGCTGGCGTGTTTACTTTTAAATATTGAATGGTTTACA
>VUQH01088497.1:26390-36782 GCA_015106775.1 Etroplus canarensis | reverse complement strand
CTAATGACTCCCTGATGCCAACAGGTCTGTTGTGAGGTCTGCCAGCCGTAGAGTTTGTTAAAGAGGATAATAAATCAATATCTGAGTGCCATCACGGTCAGGAGGTGGCCTAAGTGCCCCCTTCACACACACCCCATGGAAAAACTGTCCTTTTAAAGTCCCTTCAAGCAAGAAGGAGGGGGGATTAATTGAAAATGATTGAGAGCATTTTTCGCCGTGCCCTTTTTTCACCCAGCGGGTAGCCACTTGTTCGCTGACAGCAATGGCAGGATTGGTTTACATCATGTGCTGCTGGCCCGTCACTGTGTGCGTATGTGTGCGCGCACACAAGCGCGTGGAGGCCTAACAAGGCTGAAATTGATGCCATTTTGGGCAGGGAGTCATTGTTGATGGCTGCTGACATTCAGCGCCAGAAAATATTGCATTGGATGTGGAAAAGGTCAAAGCCAAGGGCGAGGAATTGAAGGAGAGAAGAAGAAGAACTAGAAAATTGAATGAAAGCGTACTGGACTTGACGATCGAACCTAAAATAATGTGTATGTATTAAACTTGAAGCAGTGTGACGGTAGACAAATTATACAGTTCAGAACCTCGGTTTTGGAGTCAGAGTTTTGTCCTCATTCAGCAGAGAAAAGAAAAAGTGCATTAATTAAACACTCTCCAGCCGTCCATTTTCTTAACAGCTTGTCAAATTCAGGGTCGTGGGGTGGGGTGGTGGTGCTGGTGGTGGTGCAAAAGGTGGGGGGTACACACTGGACAGGTCGCCAGGATATCACAGAGCGAGACACTTTCATTTATTTTCAAAAAAATGTGTGTAAGATTTAAGGCCAGCTATGCTTTTTGTAGAGTAAAGTCACTGTATGCTGTTTTAATCACATATAAATATACAGTTAGCAGGTCCCATTCCATAGGAGTTAGCATGTTGTGTTGCCATGCTTCTACAGTAGCTCAGAATGGACAAACAGACTCAAATGCTAGCTTTTGCTCATCACCTACAATCCATTACTTTTGCAATAAAATAACAGAACATCTAACCCCTAAATATGTTCAGTTCACTTGTATTTCTAGATCCTAATTTTATTTACATACACAAACCTCTGGACTGGATATTTGTGGATGGGGTCGTGGAAGACTATACTTTGATTTTTGACAGCCACCGTAGGTTCTAGGACACGTTAGGAAAGAGAGGAATAAGATATAGTAGATGCCACTTTATTGCACATGCTAGTCTTTTAAGACTTAATGCTGCTTCTCATGGCTCACTCCCTTCACAGTGTTTTTCATTTTCCAAAATGAAGGGGGGTAGGGGTTAGGGTTACCAGCCATGATGACTTGGGCCTCAAAGAGTTAACTTCATTTTCCTCTCATGCACTACATACGATAATAAAGCTTGATCATAATAATAATAATAATAAAGGGGAGAAAACTCTGCTTATTGCATCCAGCAGAAAGAAGTAAAACAGAATATTTTCCCCTTTCTGAAGAAGCATCACTATCCTTCCGAGCAGAATGTAATTTCAGTAAATTCCCCCAAAACACACAGATTTATGTTAAAGTGAATGAGTTTCTGTCAAAAACAGGAGAGCTCTCACTGCTGCGACGTCAGTGTCTTAATTGTAACAGCTGCTCATCTTTGACTTTAAGCAACTGCAGAACACATGTCTTTATTTTTCTATGTATTTATTCATTTATTTGCCTCAGATTGCCAAGACTTGGGAGAACAATTACAAAGACATAAATTCCATATTCTGATTGCATCACATTGGGATTGGCAATACTTGGATGTTAGATTTTTATGATGTCATGAAGCTGGTTAACCATCTCTGTGATTTTTCAGGGTTTTTTAAGTACTTGAAAAGTGACCTTTTTCAGTGTGGAGAAAATGTATTTTGCAGTTTAATTTGGAGGACTTGTTGCCCGTCATTCTCCAGGCCTGTACCTTCAGCCTTGTATGCCAAATTACCTCACTGGTAATTTGGCAACGGTTTTACACCAGATGCCCTTCCTGACGCAACCCTCCATGGTGCGAAGGGCTTGTGTTCCCACCTTGAATCGAACCAAGGACCTTTCACTTGTGAGGCAAATGTGTAAACCACTACACTATGGGGACACTGCATGCTCCAGGACTACATCTGTTAAATTAAAATGTACAATATCTGAACTCAAAGTACAACATTTAATTAAGCAAAAACATAAATAAATAAATAAATAAATGAATAAAATGCCAGTGGTGCATCTTAGCACCCCTAGAAATAACAAGAGCAGTGTAGTAATAATAATGCATTTTATTATTATTTTCTGACATCTCCTTCTATCATTATATTATATTATTACTCAATATACGGCACACTGACAAATCAGTTTTGAGCTCTATCCAGTTGTGTGAACGTGACTTTTGTGATAGACTTCTCAACAGACTCAAGTCATTCTGAGCATGGATCGAACGGGATGGCTGTCACTACACTGAAGCTTAGACTGCAGATCTTTTCTTCACTTCTGAGTAGCCTACCTGATGCCCTGTGTTGAGTCTGAGAGGGTTTGCGTGAACTCAAAAATTTTGATTTTAAATACAAATCTCCCGATTTTTTTTAAAAATGTCCGTATCAGAATCAGAATACTTTACTAATCCCATTGCTTTGCTGTCCCGAAGAAAGAAACAGTTATCCAACAGCGACAAAGACGACAAAAAATTTCTCAACCGGCCTCATTGAGAAGGCAAACTTAACATTTAAAAAAGAGAGACTGAAGATAAACAGCAGACCAAACACTTCAGATGGTGATGATCTGCTGTGGTCAACTGTCCTAAAGGGAAAAACATTAAACAGTAATCCACCAGCAACGAAGGGCAAAAACTTCCTCAACCTGTGTCGTTGAGAAGGTGATCTAAATTTTTAAAAAGGAGACTAAGGAATTACAGAAAACATAAAAACTAAAGAAAATTTATAAAAAGTCTTCAACAAGTTGCATGCATGGTTGGTGCGTGCCAACCTTGAATGGTGCCACATTGACTGATTGATTATTTGGTGTGCACGTTTAAAGTTTAATTGATCTTTAACTTTGAAAAACATCTGGTCATTATAACTGAGTCATTGCCTCAGGTTAAAATTGAATATGCTGCCTCAAGAATCATTATTTTTACTAATAATAATTTAGTAATTTTAGGGCTGTCAAAATTCATTCATTAATCCAGATTAATTACTTAACTGATGAATTTTAATACAATTAATGCATATGCATCACACAGTGAGTCTTAATCCCATAATTCCACTACCTGGGGCAGATTGGTGCTCCTGTCTGCCTCCTATCTGTTTGCAGAACCGACTCGATCAAGCTGGATCATATCGGCCCTCCCGATGAGAAGTTTGAGTGCAATAAAACCAAAACGTAACATTCGACCTACATAAAGTAATTTGCACACTCACAGTATCACATCAACACTAAGCACATATTGGTCAGGGATTACTCTGCAAGTACTTTGGTGACCATGGTGCCCAGCTTTCACCAAACCACCCTCATGAAATGTTGGGGCCTCAGCAAGTCTACCTCTGACCATTGTATATATTTACATTTTTTTTTATTTTGTAATCTGTACACCATGTCTGTTATTTAGTGTAAATAAAACACGTCAAGCGTATACATCGCCTTCTGTCATGAGTCTTTTTGCCCCCACAAAATGAAACACAATTAACAATGAATGTATATTAATCACAATTAATTCAAATTAATCCACAGCAACCCTGTAATTAATCTGATTAAAAATTGAAACCATTTGATGGCTCTAGTATTTTTGTTTTGATAATATATTAATTTCAAGGCAATGCATGCATACGTGACATTCTGATTGGGGCTGGGCCCCCCTGAAGGTCTGATCCCAGAATCACCCCTGTAATAAAGGTAGTGAAAGTTGTAAAGCCTTTTACAATGAAGATGTGAAGAATTTTCCTCCTGATTCATTCGGTTAAAAAAGAAAAATAGGGGGATACATAAATTTACTGTGTAGGAATTTGTAATAACCCGCTAACAGGTTATTATTAAACTACATTCCACAACTCAATAGTTTTACTGTCCAAAGAGGAGAAAACCCTCCCAAGTCTGTTTTCAAAGGCTCGACTCAGGCACAAAACACCCCATCAGCTACTGCAGGAGACAGGAAACTATTATGCACATCATTTTTCTTCATTGCTGGCTCACTGGAGTAATCACAGTAACCCCTCCCGGATCACGCTGGCCTCCTCCTGTATCTTCTTCCTCGTCTAACAGCGCTGAGAAAAAACTCCAGAAAAAAATTATTGCAGCTACCACAGCTCGGCTCAGTTTTCTTTACCCAGCTCTTCATTTTTTTTCGACCCCCCCCCATCACCACCAGTCATCATTTCAGGGGAGAAATGTCTGTCACAACTCTTGTCTGGGTAGACGACAGCTGCTTGGGATTTGCATAAACTGCATTTATATGTCAGCGTTTTTCCATGTTAGGTCCTCAGGCCTGCTTCGTTGCCTTTATCGCTGATTGGAGTTTTACTTCAGTCTGCATACCGAGGGGAAAATGCTTTATGAATTAAGTGTGGAATTCCACCACCACTAAGCTGAGCAGAGGCTTGCTTTGCCCTTCTGTTATGTAAAGGGGCCCTCCATAATTTTACACATGTAGGCCAAAGGAGAGAGCCAAAGAAAGGCCACCAGCATTTTATTTCGTTAAGCAGTTTTGCCAGTTGGGGTCTCATTTTCAGAAATGTATTACACATTTTTATTTATCAAATTGACAGAAATATCAGATAAATCAATGATTGGTTCATATGTGGACAATGGTGCTGGTTCCCCCAATGAATGCCATTTAGTACTTGTACTTTAAGTATTTCCATGTCGTGTTACTTTCTGCCTCTTCTACATTTTGGGTGCAAATGCTGTATTTTCTACTTCATGCCATACTCATCATTTCTCAGATAAACAGCAGGGTTATAGCTCAAACAGCCCTACATATTGAGTGCTTTCACTTTAGGCATGTTAAATGTGTTTTGATTTTACAACTTGTCCACTATTAAGCTCGAGATGGTTGATAAATTCTCCTCAAGTTAAAAAGACTAACAGTTACCCAGCACAAAATGATATTTAAATTCTTGTGCAGGTCCAAGTTTCACGTTATAAATCTGTAAAGGACACAGGGCTGCATGTGAGCCTGCACTGTGCCCGGTGTTTTTGTTTGATTGAATAATCCCCCCGTCAACCACCACGTTGTTCTTGGTCCCCCCTGTACCACCCCATATTTCAAAAAATCCTGGAAACACCCCTGCTGAGTGAGGAATAACCCGACTGCTGTCTCACTGTAGGGAGGTAGAGAATATGTACAGGGATGTCAACAGTTATTGAATGCTATGCTTCAGCGTTTTCAGCTTCACTCATTTTAGATTGGAAATGTTTGCCTGATGCCAAATGTGACAGCTCTTCTACCAGCCTGATTCTAAGAAGCTTAAATACTAAATTCCTTTACTAGAAAAGTTGTTTTTTTTCATCCCTTTCAGATGTTACTCAGACATTTATTTAAACTTCTAAAGAAATAAGTTGCTTAAAATATTTCCTTGGTTTTTTTATTTCTGAGGAAACACTCATTCTAAAAAAAGACTTTAAGTTTAAAATCTTTTAAGCTCTTCAGCTTTGGATTCTTACAGCCAGAAAAACTGGTGATAAAACAGAAAAATATCAGTGAATGTCATTTTATTTGCAGCTATTCTGATGTCGTGGAAGTGCAGGGATTCACGCTTGCTTGCTCGCGCCAAGTCAGTGCGTGGAACTTGCTTCCGTGCCTCCTTGAAAGAAAACGGTCCCATTTCCTTGTTGGTCCTAAATCAGGATGAGGAACGTTTGATGGCGCTTGGGCTGGATAAAACTGGTCTGTTGCCTCTCGGGCTGATCGGCTTCCTGCGGCGTCCTCTGTTGCTGCTTCTTCTCAGCAACAAGTTTGCTCTGGCTATCGAGCTCCGTGCAATGCGGAAAAAAGTGCAGAGAACCAGAATTTGTCTACACAAAATATATATGCATATATATAGATATTTGAAAGGTATAAGATGGAATGTGGTCTCTATCTTTTGGAGTGATTTTAAAGACTCTATAAGCACTTTTATGCTGCTTTAAAACATCGAGCTCACTTCCTCAGAAACTCAGCCTGCATCAGTTTTCACTCCACCCATCTGTCATTTATCCATTTCTTCATCTCTGTCCAGATTTCTCACTTTCTCCATTGCTACCATATCAGTCTCTTCACTTCTTTTTCTTTCCATCTACCTTTCACCCCCTCTCCCATCTCGGTTCTGCCAAACTTGGCTTCATTAAAACGCTAATAAGTCCCATTAGTGGACCCACAGATCGATTCTGCTGGCGTTCACTTGAGCCTCTGCTAATAAGGTGTGATTAGTGTTAGTTTTATTCGCTGCTGCTCTGTGCACGTGCGCTCTGAATGTTACTGATTTTCTGTTTGGCCAGGAGATGCTCAGGTGGACTTTGTCAAATGATTTCCGTCCCCATCAACAGGACAACAAGTCCCAGCAGCTCCTGTGAAACTTACTGTAATCACATTGTCGTTCCTTTTCCAGCTCTCCCCCTCTTCCCCTTTGTCTCGATGTTTTGCATTATCCCCACCAGTCTCTCTGTGGTTTTGAAGTGTCAGGGAAGGCCTGGACCTCCATGGCTGAAGCATCACAGAGGTTATAAGGATGTCGACACAGCAACTCACAGTTTGATGGCATTCCCATATGCTTCCAGCTGACTGGGACAGTTCATTCCAGAGCACACGTTGGCTGTTCCCTAATAAGTCCCTTGAAGACAGCCGAGCGGCTGAGTTTGGCGCTGAAAGGAAATCCAGTTAAAGTTCTTTGTAAGTGGAAGGTGACAGAAATGAACATTAGGTGACACTTGGATGCGTCATTATTGTGCCTTTAATGTCAGAGGTTTTTCAGCTTTCACTGGGAAAATTAAAAGAAACTGGCACACAGGATTTTATTTTTAACCCCACACCATGTCTTATTATATGTTGTTTTTTTATACAGTTAAAAATCATGACTTTATTTTTTTATATGTGACATTTTAAAGTCACTGATTCTTTTCAGGAAGCACGGTGTGAAAACAGTCATTATGAGGCAAAGTTACAATTAAATAGTCCGAGTTTTAACCAGTGATTTACAGTAAATTCATTTAAGAGTAAAAGAGGAAAGGAATATAAGATTGGTAGTTTATTTTTGAAAAGCTGTTTTCCAGGTGAAAATGGATTATTAAATTCTGTGGAAAAAACGGCCGAGGGAGTAAGTTTCCTCGGTTTGAGCGGGACTCCTCACTTTCTTTGTCTGATCTTATCTGTGCGTCTCTTCCAGACGGGGCCTTTGAGGATTCCCCTCTGAGGGCTGCGGATGATATTGTTCTCTGCGGTTTGCATCTGCCGGTTTGATAATCCAGTGATTCCACTGTCAGAGGGGGATTCTGGGAGCGCAAATACACGACAACACACAAACTCCTGGACTGTGACGGCAGCCATTGTTCCTCCCAAACAATGTCTTCACTTTGATGTCTGTGATGCTTGGCCGGCCGAGGGAAGTTTTTTCAATCTGTGCTTTTAGCACCCAGTCCCCCCTTTGCGTTTTTCTCATCCTCTTTTAAAGTCTTTCCTGCTGAGAAACCAAGAAAGCACAAAAATGAGATAAATGGCTTTTAATCTTTAGATTATCTTTAATAACACAGCAAAAGGATTTGTAGAATTTTCCTTGCAGAGGAGTGACCATCAGACACTTAATTTCCCCACATTCTTTTGCACATTTTTGCATCAATATATGGTGGAAATGTCTTTAAAAGAACACAAAAACAGACAATTCAGTATATGCTGGAACATAATAGTAAATTTCATTTTCTGCCCTATTTTTAACGCACGCACAGGCATGATTTACTCCTCTTCAGGCATGTTAAGGAACTTTTGTGCAACATTTTTTTTTTTTATTATTTACAAAAGCCCGTTACTGTAAAGAGTTCAGTGAAAACCATCAGCATGCAAACCCTTACAAAGTTGTGAATTCATTTCCAAAGGACTTTACAGGAGGAATTGTTCCCTATTGCTTGTACAACATGAGGTGTCCTCCGTGGAAAGGGGTAAGTTTTCCTTTCACTGACGCCACTTCAAAGGAGTCAACCTAAAGGATTTTTTTTTTATTGTCCTGCTGCAGGGGCAACATGCTGCTCCGAGTCTTGACTGACAGGTTCAATCCTCCAATGTCCTTTGGCACAAAAGGCAACAAGCAGAAAGGAAATTGGCTTTTGTCCCACCTCTGAGCTCCTTAACCTCATGCCTGATTTCACATTTATTAAAACTTAAATTGTGAATTAAACACTGGCTGCACTGACACATAATTTTATAATGCATATATTGCACATTGTCTTTATTTGGGTTTTAATATCTGCAAAAGCTCCTTTTGATTCTGGGGTCTACTTTAATTAAATTATCTACCTTTAGTTATTTTAGAACATCTTTGAATTTTATTTTCTCATTTATTTACTTCATGATATTTATTTAAAACAATGTTTTTACCCTCCTAATTTCTCTTCCTTATGCTTTCATTTTATTCATCTGACATCCCAGAGTAGCCTAAAAATAGTACATCTACAACCTAAGTTTAGATTGTTTTCTGCTTTAAATGTCACAAAAATAGAATCTCCTTACTATTAAAATTTTTAAAATCTTGACAATCAAACAGCGAGGTGGCCAGAGGTGGAGGCCTCTCGGTTTGGCCTGTAATGACTCTCTAAGCCAGTAGTTTTGTGCCCCCTTCTGGCAGTTCTGGCAATAGGTGTCCAGCTGATACAGTTGTGATGAGCAGTAATAAGATGCATGCTTGCAATGCGAGTTAGCGGTAATATAATCTCTTCAGCCACCACAAGGCCAACAGCAGGTCGTTATCTACCGTATTAGATGTCCACAAGAGTATATGCAGGGTAAACAGGGCATGAAAACAATATCATAGAATATAAAACCAAAATTGATCTTGCGTTACTGACGATGGCATAATTCAAACCAGCTTTGAAAGATAACAATCTTACAGTGGTTCATATTTGGGATACATAGAGTCAATGAGCCTGTTGTGTACCAAACTAAACATGCAATACGTGGACAAAATTATTCGGTCACCTTCACATTACGCCTAGAGGAGCTTTTATGACATCCCATTCTAAATCCAAAGGAATTAATATGGAGTGGGTCCCCCCTTTCTCTAGGAAGGCTTTTTGCAAGATTTTGGAGTGTGTCTGCAGGAGTTCTTTCAGAAGAGCATTTGTGAGGTCAGACACAGATGTCGGATGGACAGGCCTGGCTTGCAATATCTGTTCCAGTTCATCCCAAAGGTGTTTGGTGGGGTTGAGGTCAGAGATCTGTATGGGCCAGTCAAGTTCTTCCACATCAAACTCATCCAACCATGCCTTCATGGACCATGATTTGTGCATCGGGCCACAGTCATGCTGGAACATAAAAGTGTCTTCTTCAGACTGTTCCCACAAAGTAAGAAGCATAGAAATGTCCAGAATGTTTTTATTAAGTTTAAGCATCAAGATTTCCCATCACTGGAACAAAGGAGCCCAGGCCAACCCCAGAAAAACAACCCCATAGCATTATCCCTCCTCCACCAAACTTTAGAGTTGGCACAAAACGGTCAGGCAGGTAATGTTCTCCTGGCATTCACCAAAACCAGACTCGTCCATCAGACTGCCAGAAAGAAAAGTATGATTTGTCACTCCAGAGTCCAGTGGCATCACGGTTTAAGCTGAAGTCCCATTTACGAATTTGATCACGAATCAATGCCACATCAAATTCGTAATGATTCCGTACTAAGAAATCAGGGACCTCAGAGACACGTCACAACTCTTCATGGAAAATTTTGGAAATTTAAAAATTGGCATTCATTCTGACTTCTGCAACAACACCAAAGGTGTTTATGACCTCTGAAGTCATTACGACACTAAACGTATTCAATCACAAACTATTTACAACACGTTTGGAATCCATTACGAATTTGCATTGATTTGGAATCACTGTCAGGTTCATGGGATCGGGGCTTTAGACCACTACATCTGACGCTTGGCATTGTGCTTGGTTATATAAAGCATGCATGCAGTTGCTCATGATGACCCATTCTTTGATAAATGCTTGTAAAGGCAGACTGCATGGCAAGGTGCTTGGTTTTATACACCTGCAGCAATGGGACCGATTTAAACACCTAATTTTATGATTAAGGGTTCTGGCCCAATACTTTTGTCCATACAGCATATGCAAAAACAAGTCTTCACATGTCCTAAATTACCTGCACAACTTTAATCCTCATCGCGACCAGAATAAA
This sequence comes from Etroplus canarensis, assembly GCA_015106775.1. Classification (NCBI taxonomy): domain Eukaryota; kingdom Metazoa; phylum Chordata; class Actinopteri; order Cichliformes; family Cichlidae; genus Etroplus; species Etroplus canarensis. The sequence goes on along the minus strand of VUQH01088497.1, from coordinate 26,424 downwards.
TAGGTGTGATGCAGTCAAAAAAAAAAAAAAAAAA
>VUQH01088497.1:0-12305 GCA_015106775.1 Etroplus canarensis | reverse complement strand
ACGTAAAGTTAAACTGACTTCTGAGGTACATAGTGGGTAAAAGTCACCAACACTCTGCTGATTCAGAGACAGCAGAGTTCCAAACCTCCTCTGGCATTAACATCAGCACAAAAACTGTGTACCAGGAGATTCACTGCATGTGATTCCATGGCTGAGCAGCTACGCTCTAGCCTTACATCAAGCACAATGCCAAGTGTCGGATGGAGTGGTGTAAAGCACACCAGTCTGGAACAGTGGAAACCCGTTCTGTGGAGTGACGAATCATGCTTCTATAGCAGTCTGTTGAATGAGTTTGGGTTTGGTAAATGCCAGGAGAACTTTAATCTGCCTGTGCCACTTATAAAGATTGGTGGAGGAGGGCTGTGGTTTTTGGGGTTTCATTCTGGGATAGGCCTGGGCTCCTTAGCTCTAGTGCAGGGGAAATTTAATGCTTCAGTTACCAACACATTCTGGACAATTCTGTGCTTCACATTTTGTGCAAACAGTTTGGGAAAGGCCCTTTTCTTTTCCAGCATGACTGTGCCCCAGTGCACAAAGCGAGGTCAAAAAAGGCATGGTTGGATGAATTTCATGTGGAAGAACTTGACTGGCCCCCAAAGAACCCTGACCTCAACCCCACCAAACATCTTTGGGATGAACTGGAACAGACATTGCAAGCCAGACCCTCTCATCCAACATCACCTCACAAATGCTCTTCTGGATGATTGGGCACTCCAAAATCATGTAGAAAGCCTTCCCAGATGAGTGGAAGCTGTTTTATCAGCAAAAGGGAGGAGCAACTCCATATTAATGTCTATGGATTTAGAATGGAAGATCATAAATGCTCCCGTAGGTGGAACGTGTATTGTATATAGTAGTGTCGTTGTAGTGTACTAGAATATATATCTAAGCAAAAAAGCCAGTCATGTCACCAATATAAAGAATAGGTCATCTTAAACTTAAACCTTCATGCTGACAATAACAGAACGATGAAGATCAGAGGTTATGAAGTGTTCAAAAAGCTGAATAAAATGTTGAGAGCCGAAGCGGATAATGCTGGGAATCTAACATTAACGTGTTAAGTGGACCTAAACGGGTTTGGTCTGTGTCGGATTGCTGGACTGCCATCAGGGCAGGACTGCATAACTGCCAGCAGCTGCCCCTGAGCACCGGCCTTAACAAATTATCTATTTCACAGCTCACAAAGCATTTAGCCTTCAAACTATGTGAACTAATCCATTCCTGTGCTTTTTGGAACAAAAGCCACCCAATATTTCTATCAGCGATCTTTACACCACGGGGCCTGCCAAGATTGTGAAGCACTGCCATGTCCACCTGACTGACCTGGTATCATGAACCCTGGTGGGAATGATGAGATCTCAAAGAGCAAATGATTCACTGTGAAATAACCGACCTCGCTTCAAGTACAGACGCCATATTACACTTTATTGACCAAACAATGAAGCGAATTATTCCAGAAAACATCTGTGTTGTTACCAGTGTTCAAATTGGTCTGTGACAATTGGCCAAATGTTTCCTTCAGAGTGGACCTCATGGTCACATCATCTGGTGGCAGAAAAACAGAAATAAGTAATACAATGCACTGGCCTTCATTTTCATAGAATATCATCATTGCAAGTTATGAAACAGAAAGGCTGGACTAAATGGAAACATTCAAAATTAGACGGGTGACCAAGATTTGACCAGTATGAACTTTTTAAAACACACAAAGACAAATTCGACAATATAGTTAGTAAAGACAATGTAGCAACAGCAGCAGCAACAAAGGAGACTTTTATTACAGTTATTTTTATGCAGTTACATTTTTTGTCATCATATTAAGGCACATTTTCTGCACAGCTGCATTTTATAGTTAGTACGGAGTTCCGCTACACAGAAAAATCAGTCAACAAGTCCCAGTATTAAATGCCGTGGATATTAATTCAAAGTGCAAAACTGTACGTGTCGAGAGATTAGTACGAGGAGGGTTCCCACAAGTTTTTATAAGGATTTGCTACTGCAGAACAGTCACTTTTGGCCTCCAGTTTGGCCCCGCCCACAAAAAAGCCACTGCCATTTACAAAAAAGTGTCAGGGTTTGTAGAGGCGGACTCCAAAAGCAGACAGACACAGATGGTCCAAGGAGACTAAAGTCTTGTTACTTAGGTTCCAAGGCACCTTGAGAGTCACAGGTTTCAGGGTTTTCCAATAACAGTGGACGGTGCCAGGCAGGAAATCCTCCAACGGCTAGGTGAGCAGTTCCAGAGTCTTGGGAGATCTGACAGTTACTCAGTTCACCAACTGAGAGTGGGTCAGGAAGGACCACGGCACAAAGAATCCAGGTGGGTTTCCATGAGCTCAAAACATAAGAGTTGATGTCATTCCAGCAGAAAATGGAGAGGACTGCATGGATTAGACACCGCTGATGATGAGGAGTAATGAGCAGCAGGTGTGCAGTCACAGCACCACCCCAGCCACACCCACACCTAAAGGCTAAAGCACATGGTTAGTACCCCAACCCACACCCGACAGAGGAGCAGGGAAGAGCACAAGAGGGAGAGATGGATCAGTCATCATCAATACCTCATTAGTGTAGGGATCCTTACGGTAGCTAATGATATTTTGATGTTGACATGTTTAGTAACTAACTTCAGTCCATCTGGCTCTGTGTTATCTAGAGCCTGACCAAAACTGAAGCTTGGGGGCAATGAAGATACCCTTTTAAGTGAGAAAAAATTATTATTTTGGTTATTTATTGTTATTATTATATTGGCCAAGATTCTTATATACTAGCTCACTGGCCACTTAATTAGGTACACCTCGCTAGTACCAGGTTGGACCCCCTTTTGCCTTCAGGACTGCCTGAATTCTTCATAGCAGAGATTCAACAAGGTGATGGAAACAAATCCGCAGAGATTTTGAAAGCATCACACAGTTGCTGCAGATTTGTCAGCTGTACACCCATGATGGGAACCCTCCGTTCCACCACATCCCAGAGGTGCTCTATTAGATTCCGATCTGGTGGCTGTGGAGGCCATTTGAGTACTCACTGCCACGATCAAGAAACCAGCTGGAGATGATTGGAGCTTTGTGACATGGTGCGTTATCCCGCCGGAAGCAGCCGTCAGAAAGCAGCTACACTGTGCTCATAAAGGGATGGACGTGGTCAGCAGCAATACTGAGGTGGGCTGTGGTGTTTAAACAATGCTTACTTGGACCTAATGAGCCCAAAGTGATCCAAAAAAATATCCCCTGCACCATTACACCACCATCATCAGCCTTAGCTGCTGATACAAGACAGGGTGGATCCATGATTTCATCTTGTTGACCCCAAATTCTGCAGCAGAAATCAAGACTCGTCAGACCAGGCGACATTTTTCCAATCTTCTGCTGTCCAGTGTTGGTGAGCCCATGTGAATTGTGGCCTCAATTCCCTGTTCTTAGCTGACAGGAGTGGCACTTGGTGTGGTTTTCTGCTGCTTCGAGGTTCGACGCGTGCTGTGCATTCAGAGATGCTCTTTTCCATACCTTAATTATAACGAGTGGCAGGCACAACTTTAAAAATACTCAACACTTCTTAACAAGTCTGAATTTATTCTTGCTGAATCGTCTCACCCTTTGGCAACGGAGCATGAGCTGCTTCCATGGGGCCGCAGCTACAAATTGCCACGTTGCAGGACCAACAGACTGAAATGCTCCTTTGTCACTGCTACTATTAAGGCTTTAAATGAGGGACTGTAGTGTTGTGGTTTTTCTTGTTTGTGTCTGTTTGAGTGTGTGCTTGTTTGTTTCTGGCTGTACCATAAATTACCCCCTGGGAATAAAAGTTTATCTTGACCTCGACCTAGATATGAGCAGGTATACCTAATAAAGGGGCCGGCAGGTGTACATAAACACTATATTAGAGTTACAAGGGGAAAACATTTCACAGACAAGTTGGCATTTTAACATGAATCTCTGTTTGACTCCACATCACCGTCATGTCTGCATGTGCTGCAGACAGATGAAAGCACTGTTCTGCTGGAAGCGGGGAAAATTACCCCACCTTTTCTTATGTTATGTATCAGGGCAACCTATATATTTGTACAGGTTCATGTTAGCCAACCAGCGTGTTGGTTCAGTTTCTGCCTGTCAGAGGCAGAAAAGTAAAGAAAATACAAACCCCTCGCACCATGGAGGGTTGTGTCAGGAAGGGCATCCGGCATAAAACCTCTGCCAAATTACCAGTGTGGATTAAACTGCTCTGGCGACCGTTTGGGAGAATACAAGGGAGTGGCCGAAGGTACTTCAGTTTTATTTGCATAGCATCAGTTTAGCCCCCTCCATGACTTCTATACTGTAAGGTAAAGACCCTGCAAAAGAAGTGACCTGTCTTCTGATCTAACACGGCTGCTGTTCATCAACAGGAAATGTTACCCAGCCATTCAGTCACTCAAGGACCAGCCCTCAACTGTGTGAGTGCAAACCATGAGCACCAGACCTTATTATTTCCTTATTTTGTAGGGATTGTCAGGGGACCTTGGAGCATGCATGCCAGAAACTCAGGGTGAAATAGCTCCCATAGTAAATGCTTTGGTCCAGCATCAGCTGTTGGCAGTGGCTAATGAATGGTATATAAAGTGGAAAACTGATTTCCTTAATCCACTTACATTTCTTTAGATTCTATGGTGTGGTAAGCCTATTAAGCCACAGAGCTGTGGAGAATCGTGCAATAAGTGTTGAAAGTAACAGCGGCGGGAGACAGAGGAGGAAGGAACAACTGTGGCACAATAGCCTCCTGAAAGCAACCCCCTGAAGAATACAGTACGAAACATTTGATCGAATCACGCTTAATATAAGCCGCAGAAAGGGAGAATCCAAACTGATTTCTTCATCGCCTGCATCCAGAGCGCCGTGCTCGGATTTGTCTCCTGGGTTCCCTCTGCAACATTTATCAAGGAGAAAAAAAGAGAGAGAGAGGAAGAGAGGGGGAAACCAAGGGAGACAGAAAGAGAGAGAAGGATCAAGGTCTCTCCCTATAATTACAAAGATAGCACGGTCTCACTCTCCCCAGCGGAGGCTCCGAGGCGTCACTCCCCGTCCCTTCATATTGTATAAAGACTGTTCTATCAGCCCACGAACGGCATCATTGCTTGTAAATTAATTTGGGGTTCCTGTCAGTCGGGCCCTTCTCCTCTCTTATCTGGCAGTGTAATATGGGAAGCTGAGAGGCTCGGGAGATACTGCTGAGAGCACTGGAGGAGAGGAGGTGAGGGGCGATGGGGTGGGGGTGAAAGTGAGTATTAAAGAGAAGAGAGATAGATGGGAAAGAGAGAGGCAGGGACAAAACAAGAGGAGCGAGGGGGGAGAAGCGAATAGGTCCCTGCTGGTTGTCAGGAGCGGATTCGAAGAAGGGCCTGACTCAGTGATAAGTGAATATGGTCTGGCTTCCTGTTTTACACACACATGCACACACACACACACACACACACACACACACACAGGGACCTCTGACCCCTTAACTTGTTTGTAATTAACCCCTCACCCACTATATGTTGCCTCAATTCCCTGATGGCAATAAATAGGCCCGACTACAATCCCATTAGCAGACTGAGTCATGATGGTGAATTAGGAGGGACACTGACTAAATGCTGGGCTGAAATTGAATATGAGCACTGTTACTCGAGCTGACACCGCATCCCTTCATTTTCTGAAAAGGGCCCATTCGCACGAATTGTCCCTTTTTATCGATCCTTTATTAAAATACCTGTTTATCATACCTGTGATGTCCTTTGGTTCATTAAAAAGGCTCCATTTGAACACGAGCAAGTTAACTGCCTTCGTGCTTAGAGCATGTGTGGATATTAACGGACGCTGACGGAGCAGCATTTGTGACAAGTAGCTCAGGTTGGCGAAGTCAGCTGTGGGTGGTTAAACGAGGAGGAGGCGAAATGAAAATACAGCTCCAAATTAATAGAGCTGTGTTGTAGCTGAGAAGCTTTTATTTTGCTAATTTCAAACTGTCAGAGCTGCTTTTATATTGAAGCCAGTGGGGACTGTGGCTGGCACAGGCTAACTTAATAACTTAGTGGTTTCTAATGTTTACAAAAGCTCAGATGTTAAGGGGGGTAGAGGTGGATAATTTTAGCACCCTTTTTTTTAGATGCTTGAGTATTTTCATTTTCTTACAACCTACCTACTCCATGGCTGATGACAATATTTCCCAGTTGCTTTCAACATCTTGATCTCATCAGCTTATGAGACATGATCTGTTGCTGCAGATTAAACATGGAAGCATCGATTGTGAAACTTGAGGCCAGTGCCAATTTTTTTTTAAATTTGGTCAGCTCTGATAGAGGTTTGCCTTCAGTTAGTTTATTTATTCTCCATTTTTGTACCAGGAAAAACAAAGAAATCACTTTAAAAAAAAAAAACTGGCCTGTTAAAGAATTTCAGTATTTTGCGCTGTTTGATAATCATGATCATGAAAACATAATATGTTTTTAGCAGAACCTCAAAAGCAGTTTGAACAGTTCTAGCCAGCTTGAAAGTCAATATTTGATGTGATCGCCTTTATTCTTCAACGCAGCCTGAAATCTCTCAGCCGAGCTTTCGTGTCATTTCTTTAAGTCATCCTTCTCCAGGCTTCTTGAAGGACATTCCAAAGCTGTTCTTTGGATGTTGGCTGCCTTTTGTTCCATTCTCCCACACTGCTTCAGTAATGTCGAGGGCTGTCGCTGATTTTCAGCCCAGTTCTTGTGTAATTAGACATACGTCAGCCTTTTCTCCCCGTTTCCTTTCCTTCCTGACTTCCTGACAGCCAGTCTTCAGCTGAGGCCATTTCTGATGAGGCTTCGACAATCAGATTAACTGGAGGGTCAGATGCATCTCTAAGCTCCTGTGTCGGGTCTTTGCTGGATTTTTTTTTTTTTTACCTATTTCTTGGGGACAGATACTGTTCAGACACTGTTCATCTGCTGTAGATAGTTTCTGGAACCTGCCACTTCTTCTTTTGTCCTCCACTTGTCCAGTTTCCACAATTTTTTGGAGGACACACTGCACACCATGCTGAGTAATGCCAAGTTTTTAGTCAAGAGCTCTTATGGAATCATCTTGTTGGTGCAGTATAATAATATTTCATGGCTGTCAAACTGTGTTATCTTTGGCAGGTTTTTTTTGTAGATTCTTAAGAAATGGGAACAAAGGATGTGCTTTTGTGACAGGCTGCTTGTAACAAAGCGCCTAAAGTTGTCTGTTATGTGTCGACACAACACTGGTTCATCGTGTTAGAGCCTTTTTGATGCTTGAATGATTCATAGGTCAGTGTTAAGTGGCTTAACAAATAAAAAAAACATTCCTCTGAAAATGGTCAGCTACCAGGACTTTACTGAAAATGAGTGGGAAAAAAACTACTACTGTTGCTGCAGATCACTTTAAAAAAATTTACTAGAACAACAAAATATAAAGAAAGGAGGTGTGGTTCAAGACTTTTGCACAGCTCTGTAAATTAGTGAATGACTGGAGGCAGCAAATTAGCAAGGCGACCAAAGTATGCTCACCAGAAGATAAAATACATCACACGTAAGGAGTGGCAGAAAAGCAAGTCTGGATGGCAAAATCCAGTCACCTCTAGACTTCAGAACAGCCAGAAGGGCTCCACCTGAGGCTCTCAGGCTGCTCAAACTGGGTCAACGTTCCCCCTGTGCAGCTTGGAGGCAAACCCGGACGAGCTTTAAAAGTGATGAGCAAAAATCTTAAAATCAACTCTAAAATGAACAGGAAGTCAGTGGAGAAGACTAGACCTATGTGACGTGAGCCTAGCTGCTGCACATCGGACCAGCTGGAGGTCAAACGGTGACTTTTCATTAATGCCAGAGAGGAGGGGTTTGCAGTAGTCCAGCTTTGAGAAAACAAAACACATGGATAACTTTCTCCAGATGTGAGTTTAGCCAGTATTCATCAATATTGGTAACTGATGCTGACACATCAAATGCCATCTCATTTGCAGACTTAATTGAAATATTACATGCAGAAATTAAAAGTGGCAACATTAAAATCCTGCTTACATGTACATGCACCAATAATACTGATGCAGAATGTGCATATTGTGGTTTTCTGCTTTTACAGCTAATTACAAGGCTACAGATTTAAGACATGCAGAGAGAGCACCGATTATAGGCTTGAATAACTGACCACGCACTGAAAAAACTACTAATCGTTTAAAGTAAATTGTATTGTCTTGATGGTGTGCATGACTACAGTGTAAGGACATCACTTTATTGTGTATTATGCTTTAAAAGCCTTTGTTTCGGCGTAATTACATTCATGTTTGTCTATGTGAGCAATGATTATTTCCACTCTGCATTACACATTAAACAAAGAATATCTTCTTTTTCATGTGGAGACCCACGGTGGCCACTGCAATAAAAGAAAGAAGGGGGGGGGCTTTGTGTTTTTAAAATCCATCATTTCGAGCGTGCACACAAAGCAACAATGCGCAAAACAAGCCAGGAATATTTGAACATATTATATCTGGCAGTCCTCCAAAAATGCCAGAAACAACAGAGCCTTTTTAGGCAAAAGAACAATAAGACATGAATCATCCTGTTGTGGCCTGTTCTGCAGGGCTGGAACTGAATCCACATGAAAAACTGGTTCATATCCAGACGTATGGAGTGTGGAAGCAGACAGGGTGCTGAAACACTCCTGATGGATAAATCTCGCCCAGTTCATTCCAGCAGAAGTTAGTATAAGCCCTTTTTGGTGCATGTTTTTGTTCATTGTTGCATCATTTAGATAGAGAAGATGCGGCTGATCTAAATATTAAAATCTGGAAAATGCGACTGAGAATTACAAGTGGAAACATGCATCATTTTTCATATTATTATTCACTGCAGAGAATTCTGAAAAGGGATAAAACTGATGATTCTTTTTCTTAGCTGACCAAGCAGGCTGGAAAATACAGATGGAGGCCTTTTATTTGTCCAATTTCTGGGTATCTACTGCCACCTGGTGGCTACAGGCAGACAGGCACGTATGACAGGAATAAACCAGGAAAAAACGACATTTCATAACACATTTTAAGATGTTTTAAACTGTTGTAAACACAAAAAAAAATTAAATGATGTATTAGCTCATCCAGTTTACAATCAGAAAGGTACATGAGGAAAATGATGAGTTTTCTTGTCATTGGTTGGCTGTATTGCACAATCTAATGAGAATTAAGATCCATTGAGAAGCCAAGGAGAGTCGCAAGCAATCACATCTGGGACAAATTCATCTTGTTCACCCACCAAATGTGAAATAAGTGAAAACATGCATCAGTGTGTCAAAGCAGTAATCATATTACTGATGTTGGCATAATGGTGATAGGAAGGCTCCATCCATACCTTCCTAACGTGGGATTCAACCAAGAAGACCACTCCCTCCATGATCCTGACCATCATGTGGCAAAGTGACAGCAGTTAGTCACCTTTATTTAACCACATGAACTCTTGAGAGTAAGACTCTCTTTTGCATACAGCATTACCCTAGCATGTTTTTCAGTGGCAGGAGAAACTATGCGCAAGCACTGGGAGAACATGCAGGCTCCACACAGAAGAGCCCTGCCGGGGTTTGAACCCAAGACCCTCTTGCTGTGAGACAACAGTGCTAACCGCTAAGCCGCTGTGCTGCGTTCTACCATCTTAAAGTCTACCATCTAAAAGAAGAGACCCCAATGAAAATCAGCCAGAATAATAGGAATAGCAACATGGACACGAGGCTGCAAAGGCTCAGTGTGTCAGAGGACTCACTTGGAAGCCAGAGGGTTGCCGAGGGCCGCCAGCTCAAGACCCATATGTGTGGAGGTGGATCAGTGGCCTGAGAGACTACACCCCCCAAGCATTGCCGGGGTACCCTTGGGCAAGGCACCGAATCCCCCACATTGCTCCCTGGTGCCTGCAATGGCAGCCTTGCTTGCAGACCTCCCACATTGCAGGCTGCATGTAAAAGAGTGTGTGTGTGTGTGTGTGTGTGTGTGCATTCTATCTGTAGGAGTGTCGGTGAGTCAAATTTCCCCAGCTGGGGATTAATAAAGTTGTTTTTTTGTTTGTTTGTTCGGGCATCTGACCAGGATGCCTTCTGGGCACCTCCAAGGTGAGGTATTTTGAGGGCGTGCAATTGGAAGGAGACCCCAGGCAGACCTGGGACATGCTGGAAAGATTACATCTCTCAGGTCTGGGTGGCTCTGGTCAGACCACTGCCCCAGTAAACTGGACCCAGATAAGCAGGCATGGATGGATGGATGGATGGATGGAAAAGTGACAGTAGAGGCACCCAGTGTTACACCTGCATCATGGCCCTCACCTAGCTTAAGACATTGTTATGCCATAAATAAACCTAATGGCAGCAACCCCAGGAGCAACCACAAACACTCATTTTATAAACATTACAATCCAGATCAATATTCTTATCAGCAGCAATTGTTGTGCCTGTGAAACAACAAATATGACAGATTGGGTGAAGACCTATTTGTTGATCACTGCATGTAAGTTTCATTTAATTTTAACCCATAGTCTGAGAGGAATAGCGACTATTGTGAACGGTTGGACAGACGGACGCCTTGCATTCACTAACTGGTCCTTTGGCTGAATGAGCTAAAAAAATACATAAATAACTGACTTTATCTCTTTTCAGTTATGCGTCATGCCCATAACGGCTCCAAAATTAAAGTCTGGCCTAAATCCCTAAGTTTTAGCTGGTCATCAACTCTTTAAATCTTAGTCTTTCTCTTGCTAACAGTCCAAAACCCAAAAGGTACTCAGCTAGCTTTCATATGAAAATACTGACTTACCCCTTTTATGTGAATGCCCCTTTGTACCTGGAGTGGGAAACCTTAGGTTGACTTATCAAGTTTATAACCACCTTCATGTGACCTTTTAAGCCTGACTGCCAATGAAGTGAAGCCAGATAACAGAAAGACATTCTGGGTATGTTGAATATGGTTTGCAGTACAGAGAAGCTACATCCATCTTTTATATACAGTCCGTGCTCCACGCCTGGGCGACTTGGATCAAAACAATGGAGATGGATAAATACGACTACAGGCCAGAGAAATATATATGTGTGTACTGTCCCTTTGCTAAATTGAGACTGATATTATGACATAAAGCTCTAAGGAATGCATGCAGATCCATGTTCATCTAGGAGTGTATGTGTGCACACGTGTCCACCATTTAGTTTGCAATGCCAGACACAGATTAATCTCCTTGCATGCGACAGAGAATAAATCACTGGTACGTAATTAGTAAGGGGCAAGGTTAGAAGTGACACAAGGTTTAATCTTAATTACAGAGGGGGGTGGCATGAACACATCTTAACTTAATCACACCTGTCATTGTTCTCTAGCAAATGTTCACAACAACTTGACTTAATTTATTCTCACTGGAACTTTCAATAATGATCACATTTTTTTTTTTTTTGTTTACATGAAATTAATGTAGAGTTAAGCATGCTATGCCTGAGAGGTGAGTAAAAGCAGTGTGGTACCCTAAAGTCTGATGAGTCAGCAAAATTCATCTCAGAACAAATCTGCACCGCATGTGTGCAAGACATGACTTACACAGTACTATCTATACATGCATAAGGCAGGCAACAAATTGTCAGGTAGTCACTGAGTCATCACAGCCCTAGTTAACATCACATTAACGAGGAATAAAGTACCTAGGCCCACTCATCAGTGAATGCAAAAAACACAGACACACATAACTCAAATTTGAAAACGGCAAAGTTAAAGTCACACAGACATGTGTAACCATCTGTAGTTCATTCTCCTGGCTTTCCTTTCACGTTGAAGCTTCCATGCCATGTTAAGTGTTGCAGCCCAGTTGTTGCTGCGTTTGTTGGTCGACAGCGTTACACATTATCCGTTCTGAGCTGCCTCCGGCTGCTTCGACGGGACTCGCATCACCCTAAACGTGGCTTGGTGTTCATCTGGCAGCGAACCTCACCTGGTCACTCAACACCAGCTCAATCACCAGGAAAGCCCAGCAGCGCCTCTACTTCCTGAGGAAGCTGAGGAAAGCCCATCTCCCTCCCCCCATCCTGACTTTGTTTTACAGAGGGACCATCGAGAGCATCCTGAGCAGCTGCATCACTGCCTGGTTTGGGAACTGCACCGTCTCGGATCGCAAGACCCTTCAGCGGATAGTGAGGACAGCTGAAAAGATCATCGGTGTCTTTCTTCCCTCTGTCTTGGACATTTACACCACACGCTGCATCCGCAAAGCTTACAGCATTGTGGATGATTCCCACACACCCCTCACACACACTCTTCACCCTCCTGCCATCCAGAAAGAGGTACCGGAG